>FIZU01051783.1:935-17157 GCA_900064475.1 Pseudococcus longispinus
GGGGGGGGGGGGGTACTTCATTCGATAGAAGAACTTGTTTTTTTCTGCAATTGTGTGTATGACAAAAATGATCTCATATTTCACTCGCGAGGACGAAAATGTTCACAAAAAAAGACATTTAGAAGCTGAAATTCCATAATTTTCCCAATATTTCAGTTGTCAAAGAAAGCTAAAGTTAGGTATAAATTAGTTTTCTTACGCCTGATATTTCACTAGGGAGCTAATCTCTCGCGGGGGGGGGGGGAGCTCCTCCCAACTCTGCTTATATGCATACAGTTACTCGAGTTTTTTAGCAAAAAAAAAGTGTGATTTTATACAAAATTTAGAACATAATATTCATCCCGAACGAAGCAAGAGCGAAAATTTTTAACGAAAAATTATTAAAAATCTGAAATTTTCTCATTTTTTTCAAAATACGAATATAAAAAAGTTTTGTAATTTTTAATTTTTATTGAACAGTCCAACACAACAGCCCTTTTGAGCGACGGCCCACCGAGCAATTTTCCGGTTGCCCAGACCAACCCTGTCTGTATCATCTTCACATTTCATGAAATTTCCAATAAAATGAGCCCTATTTGTTAGAGCATATTTTCGCATATTTCACCCCTAAATGTATATTTTAGCATATTCTATCAATTTTATCAACTTGAAGAGAAAACAATATTTTGTCGAAATTTCTCGTTTTTACTTTTTTTAAGGGAATATTTTTGTAAAAATTGGACAAAACAAAAACAAAATTTCTTCCAATTTTTTTTCAAAACTTTGAATATTGGTACCAGCTAAAAGTCAAAAAGATTGTAACTAACACTGCCGCAAGATCCCAATTATTACTTTTTATTTAAAATTGAAAAAAAAAATTCTTCTATCTTTTGCGAAAGTATTTTTTGATTAATAACGCAAGTACGATTGCGTAGAAGATCAACTTCCCTTTTAATGATATCCACGATGTTAGGGAATATTGTCGCATATTTTCCACTTTCGAGGGAATATTTTAAGAACATATGTCAACGCTTTTTCGTAAATACATATCTCATCCCTACTAATAATTGGTAGTTAGGTAGGTACTAGGTATGTAGGTGTAGGCACAGGCACAGCCACAGCCACAGCCACAGGCAGTGAACGGGGTTATGGCTAATAAGATCAGAAAACTTTCATCGATATTCAAGTGTCAACGTCGAGTACACGTAGGTGTATGTGGCCGCGGCCGGTTTGAAATTCGCTTACCTAGATAGTTGTTAGAATATTGTAATTGACGTATCTTGATGTTCGTAGCACCAGCCGGTATTAATAGTAAATCATTGTACCCTGCAAAATAAGAAAGAATTATAAAAATTCTCATACGCGCGCTGCGCTGAAAAAAATAGCCGTGCACTCGCAATTGCACTACATAGTACATAGGTGTAGATTGTAGTTCATAAATAAATGCGTAAATACGGCAATGCGGTACAATAGACTAACAAGCAAGCAGCATCGTTATACATCATATATAACTAGGTACCTACCGGGTGACCAATTAATTTCTGGGTCATCTGATTTGTCGATTTCTTTTTTTTTCGTACGAAGAGCTACGCTGATTAAATTTCATACATTTATTTCGGTTTACGTTTAGTAATCGCGACAAAACTATCATATTTAATTATACCCAGCCTTGCTTTCCACACGAAAAAAAGAAATTGAAAAATTAGGGTGGCCTCGAAATTAAGCAGGCACCCGGTGCCTATACCTAATTACCTACCCGGAAAAAATGATTTGATCAAAATTTATCAAAATTAAAGCGATCTAATTGATCAGGATCCACTCTGATACGAATACATGGTTCATTTTATCGTGATCGAAGCAAGTACAAATACATTAAGTATATTGCCGTAGCGTGAATTCGTAGGTACCTAATTCTATTTCAATGGTTTGGCAAACCTTTGCGCGTAGCGGATTACCTATCTACCAAGTTTTTGTATATGTTTATGCGGCTATAGACTCTTCCTGTAGGTATTCGATAGTTTAAATGCTCGACATTATTTCTCACGGGAAATTCAGCGTGGCTACACATTTTTCAAGAAATCTACTCGTCCGTAATATTCGCATAATTTCACGATGAAACCTCTCGAAAGTACAATCATGTTTTTACCAGGGCCGGGCCTATCTACGCGTGTTACGAGTAAAATAAGTGAACGCGATCGCTTACCTACTTGCAGATCATTTCTGGTTAGAACGTCGTTGATGGTATGGCACGAAGATCCGTCACCTCCGCAAACTCGACATTTATCTTCTCGTAGGGGTGAACCGAGTAGACGATCGCATCCAATCGGCTATCGATGAAACATAAGCCAGTACAAACATAGGCTACAAATGTAGGTATAGGTACATTACATCGTACATAAATAAAAGCAAGTAGACAGCGACGCAGCGAGTAGGCCAGGTGATAGGTATCTACCTACTCTTAGGGTAGACGTAGTGGGTACAGAGAAGTGGAGCGGACGAAGGGTGAAAGCGCGAAAATTCAAAAATCACGTTTTTTTGAAAACTACCCCGCTTCGAAGACTCGTAAATGTATTCCCAGGGAGCGAGGGGAAAGAATCCGAGCAATATGAAAACTTTTATAGGAACATTTCAACTCGAATCGTACGACCCTACTTTTTAAAAAATCAACAAAACCTAAGAAATTTTCAAACTTCGTTTCACTCTACTACTACGTTGTAGATGAGTCCAAAACATAAAGCTCATCGTGGTCCATTTCCACTGCACCCCACCCCCGAGCTTTAGACATGATATTGGTATCCAAAAATTTAGCTTTTTTGTATTTTTTTTTTGTTTCAAATTTCAGAATTTGCGCTCACCCCCTTCCCGAGGTATTCAAAAAATAAATTTCAAGGTCAGTGGGATGCTGCAGTGGAAATGCTACCAAAAGAAAAGGCTCTCTCAGCTTCTAATTATCAGATTGAAATGAAAGTTGGGTCGATAAATTGTTTTTTTTTTTTTGAATTCCATCCTATTTTACCTACTAAAGTACACCCTTAACGCGATAAAAACTTCCAAGTGCCAAACTTCAGTTCGCATATTCGTAGGTAACTAGCTAAATTATCAACTTGGTGGACCTTTGGCTTCAATATGAACCAATGTTACTTCTGTACCAAAGTTTGTCGTTTTTGAGATAATTCGTACTCGTATTTTGAATGTTGGGGTACCATCGAACACCATTTAAAATCTGTTTTAGTGCCTACGTTTTTCGGATGGCGGGTACTTATAGTTATACAGGATCTTCAGTAGTGAGAATACAGAAAATTTTTTCAGAAAATTATTCTAGCGAAGCGTTAGAAAAAATTAAGATCGACGCAAAAAATTCTACATTTCAATTTTGTTCGCGTTTTTTCGGTTATTTCGCCTTCGGCGGTTTTATTTCACTAAAACTTGGTATTCTTACTATTTTTGATGTGAAAAATGAGATAAGTGAAAAAAAAATGGGGTGTTCGAAGTTACCTCAAATAGGGCGGTAACTTTGAACACACTTCGAGCTCGAATATTAAGCGAACTAAAAGAGGTAGGCCGGAAGTTCAAAAGTCTAACCTAAGAATTCGAGGCTGTACGCGACAAAATGTATCAAAAGGTGTTCAAAGTATCCCTCGTTCACGGTAGGTAGCTAGGTATTCTGCAGTTGATGTTGGTACCATACGAGTAGCTTCGACATTACAAAGTACCTACACTTGTACTCTTAGACCCACCATACTTATAAGATCGAGTACGTAATTAACTTAGGTAGAGTACTCTAGTTCAAGTACTTAGGTAGGTACCTACTTACCACGCATTTTCCATTAACGCAAATGTCGGGTTTCTCGTCGTCGCAAGTTGTACCATCGATTACTTGCTTTTTATGTCGGTAGTAGAATCGTTCGCCGCGCGGCATACAGTTTAATTCGCATTTATTTTGACCTTTGGTGTACGGAACCCAGCTGGAGGTAGTGAAAATTACAGTCAAACATTTGTTACGCTCGAGTCATGTATTGTTGATATAGATATGTGTAGATCTCAGCCGATTTTAAGCCAAATCTTTGAAAAAATATACCTATACCTTCTCGGGTACGTTTTGAAACAAAAAAACTTTTGTCGCATTTCTTTTTTCTTACGTATCATACCACACCTTAAAACAGAGCCATCGATGTAGGTATAGGTAGATCCAGCGTAGTACATACATACGGTATGTATGTACTTCTCTGTAGCTAGACAAGCAGGTAGGCACCTGCTTGGTAAATGTGCTGAAAATGCCCGCAGTTGTGTGGCAGCATTAAGAATATATTAAGTACCTCGGATGTAAGTACTTAGTTGGCCCCCGATGGCCTGTAGGTAGGTTCAATGTTCATGCACAATGAACAACTGAAGCCGCTTTAGTCTGCGCAGGCTTCGACCCGCATGCGTCATACATATAGCAAGGTCCTAGCCTCTGTACACACAACTCCATGGCGCACCTTCACCGTAGCTGTAGGGGAGACAGTACTACCCTCTTTGTCCGTTTTCCTCCCAAATTCCTTAATTTCCCGTATCCTTTGTCTACTTTCCAGTCTATTTGTAGAAATGCCCTAAGGGCTGTGTCCTACTCCTCGGCTATGGGTTATGTATTGTTCGGGTGAGATCACATCCGGCTTGCCGGGTTATGTATCTCTGTCTGGCTGGAGCCATTTCGAACACTAGCTATCCACAAGACCGTCTATGATGACAATTCGGGAGTTGTTATTTTCTGTAGCTCAGGTAAGACGGTCCCAATAAGTCGTTCGAGCGAATCTCTTTCTGGACTTGGAATTTTTTTCAAACGAGCTTCGTTGATTTTGTCAAGTTCAAGTTCAAAATCAAAACGAATTAATTTTTTACGTACCTATAAATATTGTTTCGTTACTGGGAAGAAAAAGCTGAAATTTGAAAAGTTCGAAATTCCTGCATGCTAGAAAAAAGTAAAGGAATTTTCAAGAGACACGATAAAAAAAAACTTGGAACATTTTCAGCAAAATTTTGAAAAAAAATTGTCATCATTAAAATTTAAAGGCGAGGAAAATATGGAAATTTATAGGGGAAATAAATGAAAATAAAAAAATTCGAACAAGATGAGTACGTACCAACGAGAGAATAATTTCGTGAAAATATAATAAATTCGAACTTTTAAGAATATCCGATGTATTTTTTAATTCCATAGAAAATTTAAAAATGGAAAAAATTAAATTACTAAAAATGAATTTTTATCTGCCGTTCACTTCTAGGTAGGTTTTTGGAGGGGAAAAATGAAAGTGTAAAATATTTACTTTAATTTATGCGAAAATTTTTGCCAATGGAAAGGTGCGATTAAAATAATTAGCACTTAGAAGTGGAAGATAGGGACAGTTTCGTTCATTTACACGATGATCATGAACACGATCCATTCACTCTTCACCGGGACTACGGAAAATAACAACCCCCCAGCAATTCTAAGATTGAGGATGGAAAAACTAGGTCCCTAAACTAAACCATCACCCCGTTCTAATTAATATGGACAATGAAGAAAATATCCCTTAGTCAGTGTGTCCTCGAGCGCTAACACTTCCGCAAACGTTACATCTGAAATCTGGAGGGGGGGGGGGGCGATGGCCCCAGTTTCATCACGAATGCGATGATTACTCCGCCAATTCTACCGACCAAACTTGATACCACCAAGGAGAACCTAATAATCTCCAATCAACATACACGTGTTATCAAACTCATCGAAGTCAATAATAACAACAGCGACGATGAAAATGCGAAGTCATGTTCCAGCATCGTGTCTGGTTTTGACAAACTGACGATGCTCCCATGCTGTCAGTTGACCAAACGTGTAAAAATGAATACCACCAAGATGGATAAGATAGGCAACTCTCAAACGCGAACACGATTACCAGTCAACTTCAAAACAAATCTCGATAAGATGCGCAGACTCTGTTTAGATTGCAGCTCGCCCAACTTCTTGTTTGACATTCGTTATAAACTAAACAAACCCCAAAACTCTTATAAACATCGCCGAACAAGCGAAGGTACCAAACCGTTCAATTTTCTCAACAAACGCGACACCAATCCACGATTTCTCAAACAGGCTATAGTCAGATTGAAACCTCCAACTCGGACACCAAAAAAGGCGCTTACTTCGACACCTCCTCAAACATTGTACAAGCCAAAGCCAGAACCATCGAACTCGCTTCCAACAACTCACCAACTAGGACTCCCATCAACAAACTCTTCAGTTCCATCCGCGCTACTCCCTATCAAATGTCACTGAAAAGTACCCTGCCGGCTGTCACAATCCATCACCAAATTCAACCGCAAACTTTAGGAACAAAGCAAAACCATCGTAAAACAGAGGATTCTCGTCGAATCCCTTCGAGCCAAACCGAACGCCACCAACAGAACAACCGATGGTATCTCAGGTCACTACGTCAAAGATGTCAAAATTACAGCTTCGGGCTTCGCGGCAGATCGGTCCGCCATAAAACAGCCCATACAACAACATATCGTGACTATACGGTGGAACTTTCTCGTACTCCGAGAAATATCAGCTGAGCCAATGATCACTGAACAACAATCGGCAGAGCCGCAACAGGAGAGCTGGTCCGTTGTTGCCAGCAAACGTAGTCAGCTCAAAGCCAACGCCACCCAGACACGACCCAGCGTTACAGTCCCCGCTTTAAGCACTCCACCAAGGTTCGGGAGAAAGCAGCGGTGGATTTTCCCTCCAAAGTCGGCGGTATTCGTCCTCCCATCAACAACAAGTGCGGTAAAAGAGAGATTATGCTCGGGAATTGACCTCAACGAACACGGTATACCAATGGTTGCGCTATGCCCTTTGTTTCGGGTGCAAATAGGTAGTTAGTAAACCAGCTGTTTATAATATCTAATAGTATTTGTAGATACACGCAGGGCCTGACGACAAGTGTGGAAGGACAAGGACGGATATTTTACTTTCTTTTTTACGACTGCACCAGTGCATCTAGCACTAGTTATAACCTGCCATACGTTGTCTAAGGGCGAATATATTGCCACAGTACGTAGATAGCTAGGTACATACATACGTGTATAATATGACTATAGATACGTGTACTTGCGACGACTTACGTGTAAAAATATTTATCGAATGGTACGCTATCGAATATAGAACACTGTTGAGCACGAATATCTACCACATCCGAACAATCCTACAAAATCAAAAACCACCGCAATTAAATAACTCGGAACGTGCGTGCATCGTTGTAGTTCCTCACACATGCTCGAGCATTTGCGAGCAAATTGGACTTGAACATTCGAATCTTGCAATTTTTTCGTGCTTTTTTTTTATCACTATTTACCTACCGTAAATTAATTTCTGCGAATGGAAGTAGGAGAGAACGGGGTAATATGGACATCGGGTGTTTTTTAAGCGCCTATAACTCCGCCGGACGTATATGGTGTACTTTATCATACCAAAGGTTTGGATTTATCCGTTGATTTCGGTAGTCGCGGCATTCGTTAACGTAAAATGTGAGATTTTGTTCGTATTCCCCCGCCTGTGGGGAATATAAACGATCTTGAAAAATTGCCAAATTTCGGTTAAATTGAACATCTTAGACCGGTAATTTGAATTATTTGTACTGGTCTAGCGACTAGCGTGATAAAAGGTAAGTACGTGGTTTTCGAAGGAGCGTTTTGGAAAGTGAAAATTTAATTTTTCAATTTATTTCTTCGAATATGCGATCTTACAGTATTTTCCTCTATACTTTTCCAAAATATAAATAGGTAATTAGTTATTGACTATCAAAAAAAAATGTTTCGATAATTTCTAACCATCCGAAACGAGAAATATACATTTATTGCCAAAATTTAACATCCGTTCATATTCCCCGTATTCTCTCGAAAATTTTGATCGCCAATAACAAGAAATCTATTTGACCAATCGCGACGAAACAAAAACTTTTGAAAAGTAGGGGGAAATACCATCAGAAAACGTATTTGGAGAAAAAATTATAAAATTTTTATCTACCATAATACGACGTTGAAATTCTACAAAACACATCTTTTAAAATCAAATAATCACTTATAGTCCCGCTAGATTCGCTCCGAAAATTCAATCGGTCTGGATAAGATACACGTTCATTTAGAAGATAAAACTCAACTTTTGGTGAAATTTTTGGTCGCGCTATATGCAAGGCGTCATGTCATGCCAGACTGGCGAGTGTTCATATTCCCCGCTTGTTCATAATACCGCGTTCTCCCCAACAGTGACGCTGAGAGGGAGGTACAGAGGGTACATTTGTACCGAGCCCGAATCTTTTCCAAGGGCCCCCGCGGGCCAGATGTTCGAAGAACTAGAACAAAAAAAATTCTCGAATTTTATTGGCACGAGTTCGCATTCGACGATGGCTGGGAAAATTGAAAAAAAAAAATGAATTTCGATTATTTTTTTAGCCAAGTTTTTCGCCCTCGCTTTGCTCGTGCTTTCGTTTTTACATAGCAATATGAATTTTTCAAAGACCTGCGCAAATTTTACACCCCAGGTAACTGAAATCCCCAATCCGGCGGCGCGAGAATTGATTGAAAAAGAAGGGGGACCCGCCAAAGAATTGTACCGGGCTCTGCTCCGCTCTCGCCGTCATTGTCCCCTACGTATACCTACCTGATTCCGGTAGTAGGTACAAGCGCAAACCACATATTTTGATATGCCACGTGCCTCGACTTCACCAAGCCCGACAGCATATGCTCAAATTTGCGCGCAAATGCATACATATGCTCAGTAGGTACATCACTATGCACTAGGTTTGTACTTGTTACATAGCATACTGTAACCGGGTACTACTAGCCTTACGTGTAGATAATTATTAGGCGCATGCTCGTAACTATGTAAATATACTACATACTACGTGTTTGACGTTCGTGTTCGTATACGTAGTTATATCTACGACTACTACGTATAGATTCAAATTTTTGGTACCTAACATCAGGCTGGTAGTAGGCAGTGGCGGATCTAGGAATTTTTATTTGAGGGGCCAAAACTTGGATAAATATTTCCCCCGAGGAGGGAGGGAGTACAGTATTACGGTGAGAAAAAAATTAACAAAAACCTCTACTCGATAGGTAGTTAGTTACACAATACACGAGTCAGTGGACCGTTATTCAGTCCCAGCGAAATGAGGGCGACAATTTTTGCAGAAAAATACCTTACAAAGTCCTCACATAAATTGAAAAAATTGGAATGCTCGACGAAAATGTTTTTGCACAAATCTACGAACTTGTTTCTTTTTTCCTCGTATAAATAATTTTTGGAGGGGCTCGGGAATTATTCGAAGGGGCAAGACCCATCCGCGCCACCCCTTGGATCCGCCACTGGTAGTAGGCAAAATCTGCATCTACCTCAGTCCTCATCACCGAATAGATTAGCGCAGTACATAATACGTACACGTACACGTACACGTACACGTACCAGGCCGTAGTATAGTAGCCTTGGTAGATTTGTGAGCGGTTAATCGCAGCAGACTGCATTCGTAGGTAATTTATTTGTACTTACGTGTACGTTACAGGAATAATATCTTTTCGAGGTGCCTCTACAATTTGGAAAGCTGTTCGATCTGTCGAATAAAATAAAATTGGCGAATGCTACGCGACTACGTCGACTACATACTACTATAGGTACTATACAAATGATTGCGACCAATCAACCATACATATAGAGTGCAGGGCGTGAAATGTAAACTTGATCCCAAATCCGAAACTCAAACTACGGCTGGTCGAGCAGAATAAAACATTACGAACGAAAAAAAAAGCTTAGAGTTCGGTTCAAGCCGGAACGATAACCGGAACAGAACTAAATTATGCTCCGAACCCACGAACGTGAACAGAACGGAACGTTTGAAAAAAGTAACATTTTCCCCTCCTCCGCCAAGAATTGGAAGTTGAGGAGTTGCGACAGGGTGGGTTATGCAAAAAAGTATGCGGAATCGGCCCTTCGAAGTCGAAATAATTGCGAATCGTGTTTAATTTGTTGACTTTTCTGGGCAAGTCAACAAAACGGTGCGGAACAAAAAAAGATGACAATTTTTCCTTTAACAGAACACTACGTGTACGTATACAGAACGATTCGTTCGTTCTGAAAATGATTTGTTCGCCAACGGAACAGAACAAAATTATCGTTTCGTTTACCAGCCCTGACTCGAACGTTTGATCGGGTTTCGCGGTTTCAAAGTAGATATGTATCACGTACATTTTTTACCATTTACACGAAAACAGCTTCATTTATGTACGTTGAAAAAAAAACTTTACACTCGGTTGCATTTTAAAGGTGTAAATGTATTGTAAAGTCAACCCAGCTGGCAATGCGAAAAAAGTCCAAACCCAGAACTCGAAAAACCCGCATTATTTTAATGAAACGCGAAAAAAAATTGAACCGGATTTTAATTTAATTTTCAATTACGCGATGCGGTTTGTTTTTCAGTCATTTAATAGAGCTTTTATCCTTTCGGGGTTTCCATTTTTTCAAATAAGTCACTATTTTAAGATGGGCCTAAATGAACTCGTTCTACTCGTAAATATCGCGCGATAAGTTCGCACCTCAGCCAGGATTGAGGTGCGAATTTTTCGCGCGATATTTACGAGTAGAACGAGTTCATTTGGTGCCGCGTTGAAAAAGTGATTTATTTAAAAATTTCGTATCTGTAACCCAAAAGCGATGACTTTTGAAAATCGTAACCGAAACCGAGACCGAAACCAAAACTGCAACCAATATTATAACGATTTAACAGCCCTGCTACGAGTATGTAGGTAATTACTATTACTAATTAGGTACCTAAGTGACGATAGCAACGCCAAGCGAAAAAGCTTACCCTACAGACAAACATTGTCTGATTTCGTAGCTCACACCACCACCGCACGAACGCGTACATTCTCCGCCCACCATCCAGTCACTCCAATTTCCGTACTCTTCTAGGGTAAACGCCTCATTTTCTGTGTAGTAATAATTGCCGTTGCGATTGCCGTCACCGTTAATGCTGACGCTGTGTTGTCGACGATGTCTGTTGGCAACCTTAACGTTATCGCTGTGATGATGCCGGTGTCGCTGTGAAATGAAAATACTCGATTTATTTCATTTTATTACCTACCTGCCTACTTGACACTTAGCTACTTACCTACCCACAGCCACATCGAGTAAATCGTCCGATCTAATTTACCTGTTCTAACAGCGAGTCGACTACCTAGACCTAGGTAGTAGGTAGGCCTACATATACACCGTACCTACACGAATGATTGTCGGTGGTTCTACGTAGTTAGTTAGTAGTTAGTAGTTTTGTACATTATTGTAGTACCTATCTGCGATTACGATTAGTTATTATTCGCTGTTAGCCGTTAGGTATAGCCGTATAGGTGTGCGCGTCTTCATTGTCATTGGTTGGAAAGTGAAATTCAGAGTAGCAATGCCTACCCAGCGCCTATACAATTTATTTGTTTAAGGCTTGGTATCTGATTCTGATACGTATACGGTATACTCGCGCGTAGGTATTAGGTAGGTACATTATATGTAAATCTGCTCGAAACGCACTTGCGAGTGCCTATATAATTATGTTAGGTACTCGTAAGTCGCAACTGTAATTGTTCGTATGTCATTACATACCTACCTAGTACCTACATACATTGACTGTACCCGAGTAATGTAATTTACATAACCTTTGTAGGTCTAAATAGTAGGTAGGTAGGTAGCTAGCTAGCTAGCTAGCTAGGTACTACTCGTAGGTAGATATAGGTACCTAAACTTATGTGATAAGTTAATTATGTAGAATCGTAGATGTACCTAGCTCGGTAATTACCTCGTGCTTATGTTGTAAGGTAAGTGATGGTAATAACGCTCACCCCGCGAAAATCATAAACTCTCGCTTCACTTTTTTCGAATATTTTTTTGTCAGTAGATAGAGGTAACCAATAAGCATGCAACGTACGCGCTTGAAAGTGAAAAGAACATCGTATTTCAACCCTGTTCACACGGCACAGGGCACTGGTACGATTAGGTGCTCGGATTTTTCATCTCCGGATACGTTTTTCAGTGGGCGGGCGTAGTTAACAACAGGGGCGGCTAATAACGCCCGCGATGAGGGTTTTTCTATTTAATTTGTCCAAGTTTTGGTGACAAGTTTTAAAAAAAATTACGCAGTCCCAGTCCCGAACAAACTAGAATATCGCCCAACGCCCATACCTCCCCGTACCGTAGTTTTCCATCAATTTTCAACTTGAAGTAGATACTCAAAATTGCGATTTCATTAAGGCGAGCGTTATTACTTGTACGTTCACTTACCTTACCTACGCTGAGGCGGCGTACGTAGAGTCGTAGACGCAGAGTTTAGGCATATCCATATACGCTTTACGTATTATATTGTATCCGTATTCCATACGCGATCAAGTACACAAACAGACAAACCGAGACCCGACGCTTTGAAAATTCGTCTCAATTCAGAGGTTGGTAACACAGCCAAACTATGTCGCTGCAAAAATAGTGATAGGAGAACTGGATCTTGTGGCGAAGTGCGAAGTAAAGTGTATATAACGCTCATATTATCGAGTACAAGCGAGGCCCGCGCAAAACATGCGAATTAGGGGTTTAAGGGGTGTAGTAAACGCGAAATGACTCGAGTAGATACAAATATGAATTCGATAGCGAACTAGTAAAAATTACACCACACCAAAGGGGGTGAGGGGGCGATTTCGGGTCTCGCTCTTACTTATAATGTGTAGGTGTAGGTATAGCCGTATAGGTAACACCAATTTAGTCGCAGGCTCGCAGGTCTATAGGTGTCTAGGTCTAGCTTTAGGTACCTTACCTACACTAACGAATACTCGTTATTTGACGCAGCTTGTTTTAAAAGTAGAAGACCGCGACGCTCGTACGCAACGCATATGCTTGCCACATGGCGAGGGTGAGACGTATAGTCGTGTTACACTCACGCGCTGTACTGGCCAACGCAACATCTTTGAGCGCAGACCACATAGGTACTAGGTACATACATATAGTACATGCTAGGTAGTAGGTAAGGTACCTACCTAGTACCTACTACCTACAGAATATACAGACGCAATATATCATACCATCGCATCGGATGTATGCGTATGTAAACGTACGTATACGAGTACCTATGTAGATGCGCTACGTTGATCTTTAGTACGGTACTAACTAACATATGGATGTAGGTAAATGCGTATACTCGGGGACACAACCAAAGGGGCCCCCGCGCATTTGGAAAGTTGGTAAGTTGGTAATTTTGGGACATCAGTTGGCAAAATCACAATTTTACCAACTGAATAATTCACCCAAATCGAAAATGCCAACTAGATATTCGTGTTAAAACTGCAGTTTTGAATGTGTTTTTCCAAAAAAAAATTCGCCCTCGCTTCGCTCGGGCTCGATACATTTTTTCATTTACAAAATAACGAATATTTTAAATAATTTCACATAAAATCGCATTTTTTTTCTAGCTGAAACCGCTACCCCTTAAATTAGTTGGGTTTTTAGAGGTGTTTCGAGGGGTTTATATTTTCTTTAACGATTAAAAATATTGAAAAACACGATTATTGATGAAATTTGACGAATATTTTTTCAAAATTTTCAATAAAATCACATTTTTTCGCTAAACCCGCTACCCTTTGAATCAATTAAATCAACGGCATATTTAGTAGTTTTCAGAGGGTCTGGGTTTCCTTAACGACTGGAGTGCTGGAAAAGTGATGAAATTTCAGTTTTAAATGTTTTTTTCTATAAAAATTTCGATCTCGGTTCGCTCGGGCAGAATACTATCTCAACCTAAATAGATCAGCTACAAATTTAATTTGAACGATTCGCGCTTTTAAATGGGAAATTTGGGGTATTTGAGTGAAAAAATTGGAAATAGAAATAAAGTTTAAAAATATAATATTTCAGCTTTTGGATGCCCTTTTTTTACAGAAATTTTCGCCTTCGCTCCGGTCGGGCTCGATAAATTTACTTAAACCTATTAATGATATATGACATATTTTTAAAAATTTCACGATAGGTACTTGCGATGATATCTTTTCAATAAAACTAACTTTTGAATGCCTTTTTTTGAAAAAATTTTTCGCTCTCGCTTCGCTCGGGCTTAATAAATTTAAGTATTCTTACAAAATGATTTTCATAATCGCTCGACATTCGTATTTACGAGTATAAAATTTTCGCGGGAATAATTTCTTATACGATGGGAAGGGGGGCTGGGTCTAAATTTATACTTCTCAGGTTCTCACCGGCCAACAAAATACACTGAAAATAAGTACGTATCTTTTTTTTTGTTTAATTTGGCTTGTCACGTTCCATGTAGAGTTGGAAAATTTCAATAGTTTTAGTTGGCATTTCAGTTGTTCTGCCCCCACCCCCTCCCTGGAAAACCCCTTTCGGTTCGTCCCCGCGTATACTGGCACAAACAAGACTGATAGATACTTACGTACGGTATCGTATCGTATTACGCGTACTATACATCCGAATATCCTACCTACGTTATTTTTAAACCATTCGTTTCCCGATGTTGTAGTACGGAGAGGAAGATTCGGGCGAAAAAAGAAGAGATAACGAAGCCGCGCTGCGTCTACAATCTAAATGTACTCGTACGTTTACGAATGGCGGAATGGGCCAATGTAGAAATGCTGATAAGGTAGTAGCCGCAACTAAGTCATCGTCGATTTCCGAAAAACCAGCTACGACCTGTAGACCTACCTATCTACCTTCGAACAAACACTCGCGTAATACGAGTAGTTCGACGAGTAGTCGAAAGAAATGCCTAGTGCCCCTACTGCCTACGTTCGAAGGTAAGTTGATAAATTAGGCGCAGCGCGATACATTACGAGTGCACAGACAGCTAACTACGAGCGTACAGCGGTACCGGATGCCCGACAGTCTCTTCACCGACAAACCCTTTCGCTTTTTACAAATGCCGCGCCGCTGAATTACATACACATACGTCTTGTCGGATAAAATTTACCAATCACCGTTCGACGAACTGTACCGCCCTAATACCAAATTATGCGGATGTGTTTGGATACGTAGATGTAGAGCTCGAGTATAAAAACGATTACGTACGAAAAAATGCCCAGAATTTTTATCCGACAACTGTAAAACGTTGGAAAATGGAAAGCGGATTAAGTTCGTAGGTAATTGATGGTTGTTGAAAATGTAAATTTTTCAAATATTCGTTCTCGTTTCGCTCGGCATTATCTAGGCCTATAGGCAGAAACGAAACAACGGGAGGAAGGGAGCAGAAATCCGTCAAAAAGTCGACAAAATTTTGAAAAATTGACAAAATGTTGCCCACAAACTTTAAAAACTGGTCAACATAATATGAAAATTTGTTGAACTGTTTCTGAAAAATTTGCCGATTATTTTGTATTTACAAAAAAACACGACTTGAAATATCGGCAAATGTACAATTTGAATAAATGTTATTAATATCTAAGGTTTTTCCGAAAAATTTGAATATCGGCGTTATAGTCATATCCAAAACAGGCCAATTTTTGCTTTCTGAACGAATTTTTTAAAACATTTTGCTTTCCACGACATTCTTCCTGAAATCATGTTTTTTTTTTTTTCATTTCACTTTTTTTGTATCATCGAATGGCGAATGCCCAAGAATGGCCAATGTTTGCTTTCCGAACGATATTTACAAAAATATTTCTCCCTCCCTTCGCTCGGGCAACGAAAAACTTTCGACGTTTTCCGGGTCCGTCACGTCAGCCCCTCCCAAATGAGCACATGGGCCGAAAATGAGTGCAATCGTTTGCGCTTGATTGTACACGTAAAATTTTTGTTTGCGCTCACTTTGTTCTTCGAGTACCTAATTGAAAAGGGCATTGGGAGGGGGTTCAAAATAGTGTCAATCGTTTGCGCTTCCTGCGTTGAGGGGGCTCATAATAAAGGGGTCAGCCCCTCCCACAGAAGGGCGAGGATCCGAAATAGTGTCAATCTTTTGCGCTTCGTTTGTGCACCACTCGAAATCGTTTGCGGTTTGCGCTTCATTCTGTACCAAGTTGACGTGGGAGGGGCTGAGGAGACGGCTGTTCTAGGGGCCTAATGGAAATGTTTTCGTGGAAAAGTAAATATAGTCCAGGAAAGATAGCGATTTTTTCAACATTTATTCTGACAAATTCGCGACAGCAATTTTTTTTTCTAAATGCGTAGTACTCACTGCCCTCTTCAAGATTGCATCATGGCGTTTTGCTGTAGGGCGTG
>FIZU01051789.1:0-15137 GCA_900064475.1 Pseudococcus longispinus
GCTACATTAAATAGATGGTGTACTCGACTACACCACTACTGAGGTGTAGTAGACTACACTCCAGTAGAGGTGTACTCGACTACACCACTATGGAAGTGTAGTAGACTACACTTTATTAAAGGTGTACTCAACTACACCTTCACTTGCTACATTAAATAGATGGTGTACTCGACTACACCACTACTGAGGTGTAGTAGACTACACTCCAATATAGGTGTACTCGACTACACCACCATTGAAGTGTAGTAGACTACACTAGTTCTACCTATTATAGTTACTGAGAACATTCGCGGACAAACTTTCACAAATTTTTTGGCGAATACATAATACCGAATTTTTCTGAAAATTCGGTTAAAAATGTCAAATGCAACGACGCTAGTGGTCGAACGAAACACGAGATTTTGAAAAATAAAATGCATATGCCCTTTTTGCGCCAATAACACATTCCTAAAAAGTTGACTCTTCGATTCTGTAAACATTCGCCGATTCAGCGACCTAGTCTTTTGGCGAAAATGGAGAAAAAAAGGGAAAGAAAATACTCGTCGAGCGAAAACATTCAAACGTACCTAAATTTATTGCTACAAATTCACGTAACTGTGGAGCAAGCGTGTAATAAAAATTGAAATATTTCGCTATTAAAAATACATCAAGTTTAACATTGGGAAAATAATTTTGCTTTTTTACGTGGCCGATTATGGCGAAAATAAAGTATAGTCTGTCGAAAAGCTCGCTTGGGAGTGTATATACAGTTGAACGTGGCGAGGACCGTCGAAGCTCCAGGATAATTCGAAATATCGCGATCTATTTTTTGTACGTTGTGCAATGATCAACCGTAAGAATTTTTTTCATTCTTCGGCTCTTGTATAATTTAACAAATACCTAAATTAAATTATTCCCCTCGAGTAAAGCCGCACGATTCGAGGCGTCTTGGAATATTTGTGAATTTTGAAAATTCCTCGAGTCGACACGAACCGCAAAGGTGCCAATATACCTAAGGAAAGGTATCAGAATATATTTTGTTACCGTCTTAAAAATTTCGAACTCGAAATAAGTTAACAGATAAATCTACCGCGAATATCGACTTTTTATTGTAAACGAGAAAAAAATGTAGTTTTTCATTTTACCAACAATAGGATCAAGTTTGTACTCGTATTTTGTTCTAATACACGATGCAAGTCGCGTCGTTTTTTAATTCACTTTAAACAAAAGACACGACTCGACGCGGGAGAAATATCTTAATTAAATAAACCCCCAGTTCCTGGTTCTATCTGTAAAGTTTGCTTCATCAAAGCATTGTGATTCCAAAAGGAAAAAAATCGAATGATTACCAATAATTATCTTTCGCGCAATAACCCGATGGAAAAAAAGTTCAACTTACAACGAAGCTGGAAACAAAATGAAAAAACTGCAAAGAAATCCGCGCTATAAATGATGGTTCGAGGGTTAATTGTTGAAAAGTTTGCGTTATAGTTGAAGCAAAAAGTTTCATTACGCTTGAAATAACAAATGAAATTTTAGAGTAAAATTTAAACGACCGGAATTGGGAATTTTAATTCTTTATAATTATACAAGCGTGCGCGACTTAATGATATAGTTTTTTTTTTTAGATTTGTTTTTGTTTTTTTTTTTTAATACGAATGCCAAGTATACGAATATAAATACCTATCAAAATTATTGTATTTTTTCGGTTTTTGTGCACCTCTCGAAAAGGGTTCGGAATTGTTTTGAATGTGAGGATTTCCCAATTTGTGGTCCTCCCCTTCTCGACTTATGATGGGTTCAGCTCTTCGAATTAGAATTTTGAATTGAAAGTGTTGTCAAAAAATTGTGCTAATTTGTGCCGCAAACTACACGTTTCTAACTTACTCCTCCCCTCTGATATGTGACAATTTTCGCAAGACCTCAGCCCCCACCCCCAATTGGAAAACTTGAGTTGAAAGTGGTGTCAAAAAATTGTGCTCATTTTGTGCTAATCGTAAATGATGCATTTTCAACTCATTCCCACCTCAAAATAATGTAGTATTTTCTACGGGTTTTCAGTTCCCTCTCTCAGATTGGAATGAAGAATTCAAAATTGGCCAAAAAGAATAAAAAAAACAACTATACAAGTCTCAATTTGTTGACACCACTTTTGATTCGAAATTCCGATTTGAAGAGGGATGACTCGCTCCCTTATGTATTAAGAAGAGTAGGAGCACAACCATAGGTTATTCTAAGAAATTTTTAGAACTACTCAAAGTAAAATGATTACTGTAATTTCGAGATATATCGTAAGATTCGGAAGGGAGAGGGTGGAGAGGGGTCAACATTCCCCCCAAAAAATATGGAAAAAATTGTGTCAGATTTTGTTTGGTTCATATTGTTTGTTAAAAAAAAAAAAACGTTTCAATTTTCTGAACTGAGAACCAGCAAGAATGCGTACATTTTTCAGCTACTTACGGCCCAAATTTACTTTTAGAGCTGCCCAAATATGGCAAAACTGCCCGTTAGAATAACCTATGAGCACAACTGCAGAAATTGAAAAATTACGGCACATGTTAGCACAAATTTGGGAGATCTGCCTTACCCTGCCTCCAATTCAAAAAGTGTGAAAAGAAGTAGTGTTTTGCGGTTTTTGAAAACTTGTTAGACACCCTAATACAAATTTTAGCAAAAAAAACAGTAGTGAGGTTCGTTTTATATTTCAAAGGTTTTTTCAAAAGTTACAAAGCTTCTATGTACAAACATCTCATGCAGTTTCAAAAAATATCTGCATAAAATATAACTAATTTTTCTCGAAGGATTTGGTGAAGATGTTCATTTTTTTACTCCAAAAATTGCCCAGCTAGGAAAATTTTGGTAGCGCTCCCATAGAGAAAGGTGGTATATGCGGATATGGGTTGTAGAAATCAAAAAGTGAGACATGCACCCCATTTCGCTACTACTTTCGCACCATAGCAAAAATGTAGTGGCACTCGCCAATCTTCGCTAACACTGCACTCACGTAGCAAAAGGCAGCACGTGCCACCATAACTGCTTTTTTGGGTGCAAAAAAGCCGAAAGTGAGACACGCAACCCATTTCGCTACTACTTCGCACCATAGCGGAAATGGTAGCGGATGGGGGCACGTTTCTAGCTGGGTTGTAATGCTTTATGTTACATGAGCAGCAAGTAATCTTTCATGAAAAACTCAATTGTGGCGACTATTCTCATTTAAGTATGATGCTTTCTTCAAAGCCCTCTAAAACTTCAATGTTTTGAAATCTCCTAAAATTAGAATCAAATGCAAGTGATTCATTCCTACAAGATGATTAATTTTTCACGAGAAATTCATCGGCAATGTGTCTTTCTACCTTTTCTTCCTCATTATTTACAAAACTTGACGAAATGCCGCATAAATTTCAATACGATCTCACATTTAAATTTTCACTTGTACTGTCATTGGCGTATTAAATATTACGACCTTGACCTTAATAATCTTTGCGAAATTCGTAAGTACGTAGTTGCTGATGAAAAAATTCACCACATGTTTAGCCACTTTTGACGAAACTTCGCAAAAGCAAAAGATCTCTCCCAAGGTGAAACGTTCGCGAGTTGTTACGGAGTAATATGCGAATGAAAAGGTACGAGTACAACACCGTATGTACACGTATGTATTCGCATCTTGTAACTCATTCGCAGAGCAAGCACACAAAGGCGACAGACGATAAGCAGCATCCAGAGAATACATCGCCGATGTGTCTTTTCGTTGTGGCGACGCAGCACAGTACGCGTAATAGTTGTTTTATTCAGTTGTTATGTTAATTTGTTGGGATGAAATTTGAAACCTCTACGAAGGTATCGTATGTTACATGTATTGCTTCAGCTATGTATCTGTTATGGAAAGATGCGGTGTACTAAATTACGCTAAAATACGCGTATCTCGTCGCGTCGTCGGTATTCTCTTTTTCCTTTTTTTTTCACAGCTTGTGTGTGCTGTTCTGTGCTAAATGCTTCGTTTGGTTGGTAATATTTCGACGTGAGTTGATGCTAGAAATAGAGGTGAAAAAAGGTACGTATACGAACCCGTATGTTGAGAGTTCGATGGTCGTTGACTCGTGCAATATTTGATCTTGAACATCCGTCACATAACGTTCCAGTCGAACGTAGATTTGGCTGGTGTTGTCTTGGGATCGATAATTGATAAAGATGATGGGATTTCAGCTCGAATGAGAAGAATTACAGTACACATAGAAGAGATCGAAACTACACACGGAGTAGAAAGTACCCTGCAGTCAGAGTTATTTTCGCTTGATTGATCATTAGTACGTTGATGGATCTGCTCGCCATATGCCTATTAAATATTCATCGTACATTTGCAGGGGGGTGGAAGCAAACACCTACCCAGAGGCTAAAACTCACCTTTGTCTCTAAAAGCATGAGTTGATGCATGAAAAAGCCGGGGATAGGTAAATATTTTCTTTGCCTGCATGAACCTGAAAATCCATTGAGAAATATTCGTCAGGAGATGTGTTCCCTTTGCAGTAAAGAATAACAGTCACTGTGTGAGATCATTTTGAAGTTCTTTTAAAATAAGAAGATACTACTTGAAAAAGCATTGTTTTAGAGACTTTTATCTGCAGGATGATTTGGAAATTGATGCTTGCGTGGGAAGTATTACAAGATTTGATGGAATAAGCACATTTTTGACAAACTGGTTTGACTTACATATGTACTACAGTGGCTGTTTGTTTTCTTGTGGAGCTGTACAGGAAGAAAGAATCGGAGCGTACCTTTTTCAGAATCAAAACTGGAACTGAAGGTACCTGAAATTATTTAGAAGCGGAGGTATAATATGAATATGTATAAACCATATTCGAATCATGTCGTTAAAAAAAAGAAAACGTCCAATCGACGCATACACGGAATTGAAAACACATCGTGAAAATCGAACAAGCAGCATTCAAAAAAAAAGCGCAGAGATTTAAAGCAACATCGACCCATTTAGTTTTCTTTCATCTGCCATACCAACGAGTATACGCAGCCACCTACTCGTACACGTTGTTGTACTCGTTTACGGTAAATAGCTATATAGGTGCCTTTCTATACAGTTTCATCTTTCTTTTTAAACGCCATTTTTAACCTTTTTCAACGGATCAGCGGTGCCCGCTCGCCTGCTCGCAATACTCTCATTTGTCAAATGCAGCTGCTATAAAGCAATTACTTAACCGTAGCCGTTCGCGTTAAACGCGAAAATTATCGAAAAAACTGGCGAATAAAATACAATCTCCCTTCGACGAGCTACGGCCACTGTACCATTTTTCGATAAAAAAGTTAGATGAGTATTGGATTATATTAAATTATCGTATCGTCGCAGTCGTCGTTTTGGTGTCTTCCTACACTTACAGTTTCCAAGATTCCAGATGCAAGTTGTATTAAAAGCTATCGCTTCGACATGCCGCTACAGTCCCGATTCTTTTTGCTGCGGGTCGTTGAAAAATATGAGAGAACGTGTTGCCGACGTTTTGTATGGCGTTGTATCTTCTTCGTATAAAAGGTACTTTTTCCCAGAGACCTTCGGAAGAATGTGAGCGAGTAGAATTTTTTATGCGCTGTAAGGTGAATTTTTCCATTGGGTACTTGAGCAGCTGCAGACGTGGGTGGCTGAAGTCGTGCTTAGAAATTTTCAAATGTGTGATAGAATGTGGAAATAGACTTGAATGCCCCTTCAGTGTTGGCCCAGAAAATAGGAATTGATTTTTTCAATTTTTTTCTTATTAATGTGTACAAAATATGCTGGGTGTTCGGCTGTTTCCTTTAATGTCTTCTGTTAGTGATGCCACAACCAGAGCTGTACCTGTGTTGGAATATTTGCTTATTTCATGGTTTAAAGGAACAAGATTCATTAATAGATGGACTTGAACTTTATCTCAAATAAGATAAGAAAAGTGAAACATCTTAGGAGTTTTTTACACTTTTTAAACTCTACAAAAAAAGTCATGTGTGGATTTTTCATATCTACAATATTAAATAACTTTAAAGAAGAAGTAGCCTTCATGCTAAATAACTTCGTCCCTTCAAATTTCTACTTATCCTTCTGTTTTTGTTTGATTGGTTGCGTCATCAGTTGAAAGATTGAAAAAAACTTGTCTGTGCCCCTCCCTCTCCTCCCTCTTTGCCCCTTGAACTTAGGTCAAGGTCTTTTGGTCCATTGTGATTGTACGATCAAGGTTATGTATTTGAATAAAACTCAACTAAAGCATTTTTGGCTAAAACCATTATTTCAGGAGATATGAAGGAAAAACGAAATTTGGAAAAGTACTCTTCATGCTACATTACCTCGCCCCTTTAAATTTATACTTATCCTTACTTTGCTGTTTGATGGGTTGCATCATCAGTTAGAAGATTTAAAAAAACTCATCTCTGCCCCTTCCCCTAGAAGTTAGGTCAAGGTCTTCTGCTCCATTGTGATGGTGTGACCAAAATTAGGTATTCGAATAAAACTCAACTAAAGCATTTTTGGCTAAAACCATTATTTCCAGAGATATGAAGAAAAAACGCAATTTGAGGGTTGCTGTTCACATTTCCAGGAGTCTCCTTTAAAAGGGAATGTTGTCAACTGGAATCCAGCTGAAATTTGGTTCATTGTACAAGCATTTTTCTCAGACCTCTGAAGCAAATTTTGAGCTACCAAAGTTGATTTTTTAAGTTCGAGCAAATTTTTGAAAATTGCAGAAATATCCCATTGGTATACCAATTTTTTCTAAAAATTGTATCTTGATGTTATACCTTTCACGTTACAATCTCAAATAAGAAATCCCAGTTCCACGCGCCTTTCTGATGTCGTCTTAAGTAAAATTCAAAGCAAATAAGTAACATTTTTCAAAAATTAAGCGATCTTATTTATTTTGGAATAAGCCCATACTTCTTTATTTTCCTGAATTTAAACCACACGATACCGTTTACAATATTCCATTAAATAAGACCTCGTAAAAAACCTACCCGCCCAAAAAAAAAAGACTCCTCGACGAAATAACCAGCTCGCTGCTTATTACTCGAGTTTATTTTCACGTCATCACGCGGATAAAAGAAAAATAAATATGAAATTATTACGCGGCTTCTTCTCTCGTCGTAAAAACATGATGAATACCGTAATCCTATTCGCGTTACCAAAACAAAATTTCCTGTTTAAATTTGGCGCGTAATTTTTTGTTTATCTGACTCGACGACCTCGACGAAACCAAAACTAATAACTCAATCTATTCTCCGAACCCAATCGAAAACTAACATAGAACTCGCTGGTTGGTCGACACTTAAAACTATATAAAATTACTCGAGTACCTAATTATCTAAATCGAAGTAGTACAACTAAGCCCGACGTACTACGTTAAACTTTCAAGTTCGATCGTAGTTTCAAAACTAACTCTTCGAGACGCAAATCCGCCGCTGCACGGGCCCATTCAAACATATCGCGATAGCTTCGTGAAATATTAATCGAAGCCCTCGAAACCTGATATCGTTAACGAGAGATGTAAATATAAGTCACACTACTTCTGGTATAGTCTTAATCATTGGATTGTGGAAAGTGGAAACATCACGAAACTAAAGCTATCCCAGAAAATCTCTTTATGGTATTTTCTTTCTCGCGCAATCCTTTTTTCGGCTCGAGTATTACCTATTCGACTAACCCGGAAAAAGATCCACAACAAGAGTATTTCATTAAAATTTAACTCTTCGCCAAAAAGACAAGAAATAGAAATAAATGCCTTACAAATAGAATGTGACGACGTTGGAACACCAAATAAAAAAAAAACCTTTTTAGCAATTTGTTACCTTTGATGTAACGTGTGCATGAGGCAGGTAGATATTCGTATTTCGTACCGCTACGAAAGGTACTTTTACACGGTAGCACAGTCGTCTTGCTTTTATTGTGAAGAGTATACGAAATTGCTCGCTCAAACTTTGAAAATATTCACACTACGTGCTCAACACGTTGTTAAATTTTTGACTTTATTATGACACGGCGGAAAGTACGTTTTTTAGTGCTTTTTTTTACCTTACTCGCGTTTCCATTGTTGATGTGTTTCATTTCGAAAAATATTTAGATAAGAAAAAAGGAAAGAAAATATCACTTCTTTTCCCCATTTTTGTATATTTTTGACAACTTTTATGACAATTTCAATAATTTTCACAAGATTTTCAACAATTTGCAGAATTTTTTGTCTATTTATACAACATTTTTTAGGAATCTTCGTTGAATTTAATTTTTTTGATTGATAGACTTCAACATTCCTATGTCGAGGGGGTGGAACGTGTTTCAAGTACTTTTTAGCTACACCCTATTTTATGGGAATTTCAACATTTTTTCGAAATTTGAAGAATTTTTACGATATTTTAAGCAAGTTTTGGGTCAGTTTGAACAGCTGTATTATTATTCCCTCGATTTTCATTTCATTTTAAGGAAACCTGCAAGAAACTTGAATTATTTTTTTCATTACAAAAACTTTTCACCTTCACGCAATTTTTAGTGCAGTCGCAAATGGAAATTCCATGCCCATGAAAGGTTAAAAGCAATTTTATGATTGATTCGTCATCTAGGAGAGGACGTATTTAAAAAAAATGAGTTGGTTCCATTTTTTAAGGCCCCTCTTTCCCGAGGGTTCACCCCCCCTTTTCAAGAAATCTCCATATCTCTGTACCTAAGACCTTAATTGAAAAATTCTTCAAACAAAAATTATGCATCATATCTCTGTGAATAATTTTGGTTATATGAAAATTTTCGATCCGACCCCTCCTTTCCCTCCAATTTTGCAAATCACATTGGAATAGAAGTAACAATAGTTGGCTATGAATGATTAGGTTTGTTATGATGGTTGGTTTTGGTTTTTTTCTGTTGATTATAAATACATTGCTTGGTGCGGGTACATTTTATTATTATCATTATTAATTATACGACTTTGTGGATAAAATCAACAGTGTTTAGTAATTAAAGTAAATTTAAGTTTAAATTAAAAAAAAAAAAATAGGTAAAGCATTGGAATAGAAGTAACAATAGTTGGCTATGAATGATTAGGTTTGTTATGATGGTTGGTTTTGGTTTGTTTCTGTTGATTATAAATACATTGCTTGGTGCGAGTACATCTTATTATTATCATTATTAATTATACGACTTTGAATTATCATTCCAAAATGGTGTAAAATTCAGTTTTTCACGTTTTACGACAGAATCACGCGAAATAAAATACCTTTTCATATAGCAAAAGTTGTTCAGAATCATAAAAAGAGCACGTGTATCAAAAAGCATACCCCTTCATTCGAGGGTCCATCCCCTTTATAAAATACCCCATATCTCTGTAGATGCCTATGACTCCTCGTCTTTTTTTTCCTATTAAATGTTGAAAGAAACAAATTATCATCACTGCTTCACCCACCCTTGCCCAAAAACTCAACTTCGAACCCAGCATCATCCCAACCTCGATACTTAAAGGATTAAATAAATCCGTCATAAAAACATTAAATCATAATATTCCATTTTCCTTATTCTTTTCAAGTAAACCATTCGTAAGCGATTGACAAAATGATACCCTTCAAGAATCTCATCACTCTCCAGCACGCTGTCGATAATCGTAATCGACCTCGCCAATAAATCGCAATTTTGCCATCCAGCGCTCATTATATTACACCATCTGGGTTACAAATTAAATCCAATAATATAAAGACTCAGGTATAACCGGCGACTGATCGAGGAAGAAGGGGGGTAGGGGGAGAGGCACCGACGAAATAACAAAAAAAGAATCGCGAGAGAGAAGACGAGGGGGGGAAATTAGGAGATGCATAAGTACAAAAAAGAAGCACAAAGTTGCTCGACGATTTTGTTCCTATTGTTTTCGAGTGGATGAACGTAAAGAGCGAATTAAAAGAGAAGTGGTTCTGCTTCTATTGTTAATAACGATGGTTAAGTGGAAAAAGACAGTGATAGCGTATTTCGAGCACAAAAGGAGTAAAGAAAAAAAGCGGATGAACGAAACTTTTAATGTGAAGGATAAAAAGGATAACATTTCTTACCGAAGCAAAAATACAATGTCTCAAGATGTAAAGAATACTCTTCTCTACGGCGAAGTAAAAAAAAAAAGAGAAAAAAGGAGCAAAATAATAAAAAGATTAAAAAAGAAGAAAATTTGGCGTTTTTCAGATATTCCACTTATTTTCCAATACTTCGAAGTGAAAAAAATTACATTTTTCTTGAGCACAAATCGCAGGCATTATACGCAGTTTTTTTTTCCTTTTGCTCTTATTCGCAACTCTCTGTTCGTCGCTTCCTCATTTTTTTTCGCCTCGTCGCCGCGCATCGCGAAACACAAAGAACTTCGATGAGAAAAAAAAAATTACATAAATGAACGAGAAATACCGATGCAAAGAAATTCTTAAAACTTACCAACGATGATAGAAACTTGAAAAGAATGAAAATTTCTCTATGGTAATTCGATATACAAGGAGAAAAAAATCGTTTAAAATACTTCACGCCGAGTCATTAAATCTTCGATGAAAATTTACATTCGTTTTCAAAAGTTGAGGGGGAAAAAGAAGCCAATTAAAGTCATAAGGTTCTTTCGATGTAGCTTCGCGTAATTCATTCGGTCATAAATTACCATGTGTATTCCATAAACGTATTCATGCATTTTGAATTTTTATCTGACTGAGTGTCTTTGACTCAACATGTAGAGTACAACGTAATTTCAAATTCTCTTTCAGTTTTAAAAGATACATGTAGAGAAAAAACTGCAGCAAGCAATTTTTTTTCGTAACTTTATGAATTAAAAAAAATATTAATCTTTTTCTAAGATTATTTGAATTTAAAAATGCGTAAAAAGGTCTGAAATGTTGTACAAATTGTCAGCTAATAATAGAAAATATTCCAAAAGTCCCTTCTTTGTCAATCACCAACACATCGGCACTCAATACAGGACACCTGTTCACGTACATTACACTCAAATCTGGCAACTTGGTCGATTTAAATGACGAATACGTATAATCTAGGGTTAATAAAAACCAGCACCTATTCATCACTCAACCTAGTGGAAAAAATGAAAAACTCATTTTTCTCGAACCCAACTACCTCGTGGATATTATTAATCGTATCTGGTAGTTTTTGAAAACGCATATACCACGTGCTAGCACGTTGTATCAAGTATCTGGGGATCCACATATTGCACGTATTTACCTATCATAGGTATAAATGTTGAAGGGGAGATGGGATGATGCAGCAGAATGAGGGTATTTCGGTATTCTGCGGTAAGAAGGCGAAAATTACACCTACGAGGCAATTTTTCAAAAATAACTGACGGAAAAATACATCGACGTTTTGAACTGTTAATAGGAAAAAATAAAAATGCCAGTGGAATGACGAATGTCGACGAACGAACACCGTGAACGATGCGAATCAATCGAAATTGTAGTTATTTTTCCACGCATATAAGCCTTTGATAATCTGGCCTACCGTGTCATACCATCTAATGAAATTTTTTCCACTGTATACGACTACGACGAGTACTGTGTACGTGCACAATGAAGCCTCGAGCTATAAAATGATGTCGATATTGCGTGCATTGCTGTTGACGGAAACGAAGTGTTGAGTATTGTTAAGGAAGAGATCAACAAAATAGAGAGAGAGAGAAAAACTTCGCAAGAATAACCGTCTTTACCTTGTCGAAATATATAATCTGGAGTTTAGCCACAGTCTACCTTTTCCCTATATGCCTCTCTCGTATACATTCGAATACAAATACGAAATACGTACTTACTGCGAACGTACTACATATGTACGAGTATATCCTCCATCGTACGCATAAAAAGTAAAACCGTGTAAAACTTTAGTTTATCTTCTTAGAAAAACAAAACATGCAGCGAGGCAGCCGCTACTGTTTGAGCGGAAGCATTTCACAGCCAAAGAAGGGATTAACCTTCGTATGACCCAAATTTTACACTTCTTTCCCTCTACCTGGCAAATGATACTTTTGCGATTGCAATCAAGCCATGTCAATGATTCCGTTTTTATTTTTTTCTGGTCTCAAAAATACTCGTACGTATTTTTGAAAATCACTACTCGAATCGAATGAAACTTGAGTCATCAGATTGTCTAATGAAACTACGAAAATGGCCGAAAATTATGTATGCAGGGTGTTCTGGTCGCAGTGCACTGCCTTCAAACCACAGAGGCAGCTACTCAAACTACGTATGTGCATGCATGTTTTCAGACCCCAAGATTTGAAGGGGCTAAGTTATGCACTAGTCCTGGTAGATGTTTTAAAACGTCGTAACTCCTCTGATAATATAAATAGACAAGTTTTTTAAAAGCTTTCTTGTAGACATTTTCAAGCTAAACAAAATGATTTATATTCATGTTTTGCCTAATTCTAAAATTGAAGGAGCTATGGCGATTTGAAAATTTGTAGGCTTCATAACTCCTTCAATTTTTAAGTTAGCAAAATTTTGTAAGAGTCATTTTTTGTTGAGCATTTTGAGCTCTACAAAATGAGCTAATAATTTTTTGTCTAACTTCAAAATTGAAGGAGCTACAACCATTAAAAACATAAAAAGTGACATTTATTTCTTAAAATTCAATTTTTTATTTTCAAAATTTTTTCAAAATGGTCTCTGATGGTTTTAATTTTGGAGTTGGGCAAAAAATTATTAACTAATTTTGTAGAGCTCAGAAAACTCAACAAAAAATAATTCTTACAAAATTTTGCATATCTTGAAAATTGAAGGAGTTATGACGCTTACAAATTTTCGAATCATTGCAGCTCCTTTAATTTTGGAGTTGAGCCAAGAATTATTAACTAATTTTGTAGGGCTCAAAAAATTCAATAAATAATTAATCTTACAAAAGTTTGCATAACTTGAAAATTGAGGGAGCTATGAAGCTCAAAGATTTTAAAATCATTATAGCTCCTTCAATTTTAGAGTTAGGCAAAACATGAATATGACTCATTTTATTGAGCTTGAAAAGTTCTACAAGAAAGTTTCAAAAACAGTTGCCTATCTATATTATCAGCGGAGTTACGACATTTTGAAACATCTACCAACACCAGTGCATAATTTTACCCCTTCAAATCCTGGGTCCAGCAAACATACATACGCTGATGTAGTTTGGGTAGCTGCATCTCTGGTTTGAAGGTGGTGCCCTGCAACCGGAACACCCTATATACCTACCTCAGCTTGTTTGGTGAAAAGTAAGGTAGTGGATGAGAAGTAGTGATATTCTATGAAAAGTTGTGAAATGAAAAGTGTATTTACTTTTCATGAAAAGTGAAATGAAAAGTGTGAGCTTGAAAAGTGAAAAGTTACTCTTTTCAATGTTTACAAACCGATGTGACATATCAATTGACATTAATTTTTGGCGCTGAGAACGATGGTACGCCTGATTTTTGCGTTTGTCAGTTCTGTGCGGTGTGTTCTTTGGATTTTGAAGTTATCATATCATGTTATGGTGAGATCTTAATTTTTTACCGCATTCCCGCAATTCGCAGCTATTACAATTATAACGTTGTACAATGTTTTTACGAAATTTTGGACGGTTTTCATGATTTTTTGTATTTTTTTTTCATATTTCGAATTATTTCTTGAGAAATTCCAAGAGATTTTTAACAGTTTTTATGATTTTTTTGCCATTTTTACAATAATTTCATATTTTGGGCGATTTTTATGATTTTTTGTGAATTTTTTTCATATTTCGAATTATTTCTAGGAAAATTCGAACAATTTTCAAGAGATTTTCAACAGTTTTGGCCATTTTTACGAGAATTTCACCGATTTTTTGATGATAACGATTAAGTTTTAATATTTTGATATTTTTGATTTTTTGCGATAATTTTGAGCAATGAAAAAACTTTATAGGGGTTTTCTTGATGGGTATTTATTCGAAAAATCTCAAAAAAAGGTACTTTTCACTACTATTCACACTTTTCACTTTTCACTTTTTGAACTTTTCATGAAACGGAACGTCACTAATGAGAAGAGATACGAACTTTGAACAGCACCATTATAGACCTCGATGCTTGATGACACATTCACTCGTGCACTTAATTTTGATTCTTCGGTCCGAAATTTGAAAAAATATTAAAAAATATTTTTAAAATTACGAAAAAAGTGGGGAAAATGTCAAAAAATATTTCAAAAAATGACAAAACAGTTGAAAAAATTTTAAAAAATGAAAATGACCGAATTTTGATTTTTTTTCTGCCTCTTTGAAAACTTTTTCACCTCGATGCTTGGTGACCACATCTACAGTTCTACACGGCAAAAGAAACATTTTGAAAAAAATTGTTAAAATTGGTTTATTAGAAGAGGCTGACGAACTATCACAATGTTTTTTCAAAAAATCTCTTAATATATTTATGTAAATTGTGGAGGGGGAAGATTGACCGTAAATTTGAAAAACGTCCTTCTAAAGATGTTACAAAAAGCGCTGAATTTTGATTTGGAAATTTTGTTAAACAGTACACCCTGTAATGACGATGTTACTTTGAACAAACAAATTTTTAGAAATGGGGGGGGAGGTCAGCATTTGAACAAAATGTAAAAAAGGTCGTGGAAAATTCATGAATTTCCAAAAAAAAATCCAGTTAGACACCCTGTTCAAGTTTTTGCCGAATGTAATCGTGTTTGAATTTACTTGGATTTCATTGTTGAAAATTTTTTAAATGTTGTTCCATTTTCTAAAAAATTTGTAAAAATTTCATCAGTAATAATTTTGCAAAAATTATTAAAATATCATGAAAATTGTTGAAAATTGTTGAAAAAGTCGTTGAAAATTTTCAGAAATGAGTAGAAATAGCGTAAAAGTAATTGAAAAAGCTTAGGTACAAATTGATAAAAATTAATCCCATGTTGGAAAATTTAAAATTCCATAAAAGAGCATAGCCGGGGTTTACAGGGGTGATTTGGCCCTGAGCACCGAATTTTTAATTTTCCAGTGGAAGTTGGTCCTTATGGTCTAAAAATCCCGTGACAAAATTTTTAGCTCGATATCTCAACCCTTACCCTTTTTGGGGGGTTAAATGTGGATTTTCGTTGAAAATTTCTATTTTTGGCAGTTTTCAACCGAATTTTTTCAAACTTGCACGGATGGTAGATAATATCAAGGGTGATTTTTGGAATTTTTTGAAAAAAATTTCGAG
>FIZU01051794.1:0-29370 GCA_900064475.1 Pseudococcus longispinus
CAACGACTTCTTGTTCGAGAAGCCGAGGCTCTATCCACTACACCAACCGGGCACTCCATCAGACCATTGTCATATTAAAAATAATTGACATTTGATGGTTGTCATTTTAAAAGTATTGCCATTTTAAAAATGATTGTCATCAGATGATCATCATTTAAAAAATGACTGTCTTAGATGGTTGTCATTTTAAAATGATTGATATTCTATGATTGTCATCAGATGATTATCCTGTCAAAATGTAGACATTGTCATTCGATGATCGTCATTTTAAAAATGATTGTCATCCGATGATCATGATTTCCTGTCAGATGATTGTCATTTTAAAAATTATTGTCATCAGTTGGTTGCCATTTTAAAAAGGTCATTGTTTTCAAAATTACAATTATTTACTTATAAAAAAATTGCAGATGAAGAAAATTGAAATTAATGGCTAGTTGGATTGTAATTTTCAATTTGTACGATATGTTAAATGAAGGTAGATAATTTTGGTTTAACACCATTTCCTGTGAGAGATTTTTAATTTTCACTGGTAAAAATGGCGTTGTGCATCAATTATTCAGTCTACTTTATGCATTGAAAATTTTCAAATTTCATCCACCAAATTTCTCATGGGCACAAAAGGGTTAACGACTGAAAATTTTAGCAACAATATTCGTTTTACGAAAATTTTAAATCAATTTTATTCAAAACTTTGTATTAAAATTTTTTTATCTCGAAGCAACACGTTCTATGAGTTTATTACCCAACTTCTTTTGACCAGCCCTAAAAACGAGTCTTTGGTCGTGTGTTGTGTAATCTACTTACTTAAAAGTGCAACCTTTGAAGTTCACTTTGTCTTTGTAAGGTTCCCAAGTGTCAACGTACTGATCAAAGCAGATATGGTAAACTAAAGTTATGGAAAAAGGCCAAATTCCCATATTTATCGCAGAAATACATTTTAATCTTTTCCAGACATTGTTATTGATACGATACGAAAGATGAAACTAGAAGGGGGTTCTGCGCCAGGAGACAATCTAGCCCATCTAATCAAAAAATACTCTTAAGGCTAATTAAAAATTAATTTTGATAGAAGAAATGTTTTGGTTGATATCACTTCAAATTATTTTGGATCCAGTTTTTTGAATTGGTTTTATTTTATTTTTGCGAGATATTTACCGAGAAAAGCTGAATCTTTTGGATGTTGTTTGACAACTATAAATCTCATTATTCCTCGATATTCTGGTCGTAGAAATTACATTTATACCAATTCTACGCATAACCAATTCATATTAAGTGTATAAAGAAATATGGATGTTTCTGCGCCAGGAGTCGATCCAACTTGGCCTGATCAAAAAACAAAGACCTGTAGCAAACTGGGAATCATTTTGGTTTTCAATTTGGATTCAATAGTGACCAAATGTTGCGATTTCGTTTCTCTAATTAAATTAATTTTCAGTTTTTGCCAGATCCTATTTCCATTGATTCTGGTTTCATTTTTCTGCGTGATTTCTACCAAGCCAAAAGCTATAATTTATTAACCCCATACTTCTTTTCGATCCATTTGACAACTAATTTTCACTTCACCGCTTCCTTCGTTCCTCTCGAAGAAAAAAGTCGACGTAAAATTCACTCCGCACTTTGTAATTTATTGTTCAACCACACAATCCGAAAAGATGGGCTTCGCATAGAAAAATCCCGGGTTACTTCTCAGCCCCTTTTTAAAACCCTATAAACAGTCGAAAAATATTGCGAACACCTGTACCAGCAAACATGGCACCTGAATTCCATGACGTAAACTTACCGCCGAATTTAACAAATCTCGGCTCTCGGCTCAGTTGCGTAGTTACCTAATTCGTAATTCTTACCGAACCTCGAGTCTCGAATATCTTAACAGCTTGAAGTACGTATTCGTCCATCAAAAACTCGTCATATCGCTCTTTTTTTCATTTAAAATTTTTTATATCTTCATAATTACTCTGGGAAAACAAACAGGCGATGAAAAAAAATGTAAATTACAATTTCATCATTTGAACCGTAGGTAACATTTCGTATTAAGTAAAAAACACGACTAGAAAAAATAACACAAACGGGTCCGTTTAGTACGCAAAATGGTAATGTTAATCTGATACTTGGTTGCTCCTTTTTTTTTTTTTTTTCATGCTCGGATATATTTTAAAATGGGTAGTGTAAATCACATTTTATATCCAGATTACAGTTCGCGTTTATATATGAGATCGAAGAAATACTCTCATTTGCTTCCATTACTTTCTCTCCCTCTGGCTCGACCTCTCCTCACTCATACGTTATAAAACTTTCAATGTGAGCATATATGTACTTATTTGCTTTGTAAATTTGAATATTTAAATGTGGCCATTTTTTTATATACATAAGATATATGTATTTGGAAGAACATATTTTATGCATGAGTGTATATTTCATTATTGTATAAATGGTCTTCGAGGAATATTTCAGTGAAATGACATGCCCACGGTACTTTAGGGTTATAAATTACGATCGAGAAACATTCTCTAGTCTAGGTTTTTTTCTCTCTGAATAAACGTGCTGTACGGTTTTTATATTAAGTTGGCTGAAAAGTTTCGGTATATTTTTTTTACACGTTTAAGTGCTTTTTGTTGTTGCTCAAGTTGACAGCGACTTATATCAATGGAATCGGAATCTCCGAGATTTTGATTTCTTCATTCAATACGTAAAAATAGTTACATTTTAATGGCGCTATTTTACGATTCATTAAAAAAAAGACTTTACCTATTAATGCAAGTGTCAATGCTCGTACGATCTCGAAGGAGTATTCGTATAGAATAGTCTAAGCATTTAGCACGAGAGAAGCAGAGTGTACTTCTTTTTTTTTGAATACGAGCTGACTCCTGACATGTGGTTTTTCGTTTAGTATGAATCAAAAAAAGGAAATTGTGGGGAAGAGGGCATCAAAAATTGCCCTTAAGGAGCGAGGAGGCGGGGGTTTCAGGAGTGAAGACATCTTTATTTCTGCACATAAAGGAGAAAGCGTAGGTTTGGTATCATTTCCATATAATCCGATCTTCCTGAACTCGAATCCATCATTAGTTTCCTGATTGAAAGTAGAGAAGTGACACAATCGTGAAATTTGTGTTGCAGAAAATGATCAATTTTTGTAAAAACAGAGTAAAATCACAATTTTTCATTTTTTGAGTCCTGCAGAGGTGACTAATTGAATCAAGAAGCATGTCTTCATTATAATTAGAACACCCCGAACCAAAATTCGAATTTGCTTTCCAGATAGGACGCAAAGAATTCTCACAAATGTTGAATTTGCTCAGTAGTTCAGTAAAATAAGGAAATGAAATTGCATTTTGAGCCATCAAATCAAAGATTTTATGATTTTAAATGTTCCTTTGGATGTCTTGATTAACCACCAAAAAGTCCCCGAACCTCACTCCTTGAAAACTCCCATAAATGTGATGATTATAACTAAAGTTGAATTAAGTATATAAAATTTTCAACAAAAAATGTCGTATTAATTATGTCGTCGTTGAACTGTAGAAAAAAATCAATAAAACGGTTTTGTAGGAAATTTCACGTACTTCAACATTTATTTGAACTTTTTTTGATTAGGGGAATGGCTGAAAAGTTATAAGCATTTGATAAAAAGGAGAGTTTATAGTCTCTCCAAAAATTATAACCTATTCCTGAAAAAGGAGGCAATTTTCATTTTTTTCACCCCGTATATTTTGACGCGTGTCTATTCGAAAAAAATGAATATGACCTTTTTTGTTGAAAATTTTATGTACTTTAATTTTAGTTATTATCACTTTTTTGTTTAAACACATTTTCGAAGAGTTATAAGCGAAAAATAACGAGAGGGTCACTTTAAGTGCACATTTGGGAAAGATAACCGAGAGTTGAGGCTCGGGGATTTTTTGGTGGTTCATCAAGACACTCAAATAAAAATTTTAAAATCATAAATTCTCCGATGGCTCAAAATACAATTTACTCCATTTTCATGGTCTAATTTAACTGGGATACAGTTAAAATGCCAAATTTTTACTTAAATTAGTATTAAATCGCGGTTTCTCATTTCTTAACCCTTATACCTTTAATCAATTGAGGTATAAACCTTCTTTTTAATCTAATTCGAACCTCCTGAACTCAAATTCAATTCAGTATTCGGGTAGCTAGTAGGGAATTTTCACAATTATCGAATTTGCATAGTGTATATAGTGACCGATTTGTGCTTAAATTGACAGAATTTTTTCATTTTCAGAAAAATAGCTCTTTTTCACTGCACGGCAGAAAAAAATTATAGAATAAACAATTACTGATTTTCAACGTTCTGCACCTTTTGTTTGAAACTTTTTTTCGTATCGTCAATCTGGCAAATTTTTTCACTCGGGTGTCCCACAAAAAATTACGTTGCAGTGAAAAATCACGATAAGACAAAAAACTCGAGACCAAAGTTGTAGAGTATTGAAAATTCATCATTTTTTGTTCAGCAATTTTTTTCCTATTCTGCAGTCATTTTCTGCGGCACAAATTTCACGATTGTGCTGGTTCTCTGCTTTCAATCAGGAAAGTAATGACGGATTAGAGTCCAGGAGGGTAAAATTATATGGAAATGATTCTAAATATACCCCTTATACTCTCTTATGTGCAGAAATAGTGATGTTCCCACTACTAAAATCCCCTCCTGCTCGCCTCCTAAGGATAATTTTCGATGGTTTCCGTCCCTAAAAATTTTATTTTGATTCATACTAAAACAAACACGTGTCAACTCGGGTTCAAAAAAATAAATATACCTGTGCTAACTGCTTAGACTAAAAAGGTATTGTGTATTATTAATAAAAAATCTACGAGCTACGTCTTAGTGAATATTTCACGATGCGTTGATTTAACTAATAAAAATTATTATTTTACGGGCCCTCTTTTTAAAACCGATAACTTCGGCGAATAGATATTTTAATGAAATGAAAACAACACGTGGTAATTACTATTAACCGTTTTAAAGGCCGACGTTAAACGAGTTACGACGTTTTTATAATACAATTTAAGAATTATTAAATAATGAAATACGAGAGCCTCGTTTGTCGAAACGAATCAAGGTGAGAGTTGTGAGAGGCTTTAATTGAAAATTGTTAAATAAATTAAAGGCGTAAAAGGGCGTGAAATTTCATTTCGATATAACGAGTTGGAAATAATTTAAATCCTATGAAGTGAAAAAATTTATTGTTAATTGGAGCTTTTAAAACCTTTTGGTAAAAAATTACAGTTACATTGGTTGCATTTCAAAGGCTAATTAACGAATTTCCAAGAAATCCGATTTTTTTACTCGATCCTTTGTCTGATATCCGTTTGCATTTTACGCTAGCCCATTATTATACCTTTGAATTTAACGTTTAATTATAGTACACATATTATCGAGGTAATAAATATTAAGAAAAATAGTAAATTTACCTATAGCGAGAGTTTACGTAGCCACCTAACGTGGTATTTACACTCGAACGGTGCTTTTTATTTTCAACGATTATATTCTTCATTGTAAATAACAGGTCTCGAAGCGGAAATGTTTTTTAATATAGGTATTTGAAAAATACCTCGAAGCATGAAAGTTTTTGGCTTGGAAATGCTTCGTATTTAGATATCCTTATATGTACTACGTATTGGTAAAGAGGACAACGTAGGACACTTTTAATATGGGTGAGTTTTAGGTAAAATAAATACCGCATTCATTATACGAGCGAGGCATATAAGAGAGAATTTTCAGTTTCATCGTTTTATCATCATAGAGGCAATATACCTACACTACGTGGTATATGGTATCACATAATCGTGCCTTCTGATCCGTCGTCGTCGACGGTGAATATTAAGCTTTCATGTAATGGATTTTAATGGCGAATTTTTATGGGTTTATGCAAAATTGATTTTTTCTTTCACCTCTGCAATGCTACGTAGGTCTACGTAGCTGCATATGTGAACTGATGGGTCTAGGTTTACCATGCTGTATATAGGTACTACCAAGTGTATAAAAAAAGGGGCACTTTTTACCACAGCGTAAGTACGAGTATATTATACTTAGGTACGTCATTTCGTGAAATGTTTAGTAATCGAAAGCTATATGTACTCGAAAGATGTACCTGATTACGTTATGTGTTCGATGTACGAGGACGATGTGATGTACAAAACCTACTCGGTATATTGTGAAACAAACAACGAATAAATATAACTCTGGCATTAAATCAAAACGAAAATGTTAAGTAATCGAAATTGAGAAAATGGAGCATTGGTACTCGATTGAAGGCGCCTTGTTTTCTCTTTTTTTCATCCTTTTCCCTTTTCATTTTTTCGTAAATCCCGAAAGCGCGCGTATGAAATATCAAATGGAAAAACAACAAATTTTTATAAAGCTAAAATTTACCATCAATGTTTCATAAATACCTTCTTCTTTTTCTCGCGTGTGTTTTTCTCGTTATCGAGGCTGTTTGGAAATAAATAATGGTTGTGGAAGATGTTTCGTTTTTCGAAAATTTTGATAGAATGTGTTATATTCCCTATTTCCATTCTTTGCCGTGTAAAATGAGTGCAAAAGAATGGCGGAGGAAATGATCATTTATAGATTTTGAAACTAAGCTGCTTTGTTTTTTTTTTGCTTGTTTGCAGATATGAATGATCAAAATTTTCGCCGTTTCAAATCATGATTTTTAGCTCAAATGCTTGGATGTGCTCGTCATCGTTGTGAGAAATATGTGAGTATTATTTTTGTATTGTACTGATTGTAATTTATTACAAAAACTTGAGGGGAAAAAAAAGTGTTGTCAAAATATCGTTTAAATTTTTCCAAAATGCAAAAGTACATGTTGTATGAAATTTGCGTTAATTTTTATCATTTTACATATTTCAGTAAAATTTTTCAGAAAGTTTTTTTGTCTAGTTTTTAAAATTCATTTTACCATAAGTACTTAGGTAGGCAGATTTTAATAGTGATTGGAAGAGATAAGGATGGCTCAAAGAGGTGAAATAGTCACTGGTTGTTTTGAGGTCTATGCACAATAATTTCAAGGAACAACTTACAAAAATTCTCAAAATTGAAAAAAATATACATTAGGTAGGTAGGTCTAGGTACATTTAAAAATTTACAAAAAATCATCAAAATTGGCAAAATTTGTTAAAAATTATGTCTTCTTAATAAGCTTCTGAAATCTTGAAGAATCACATGAACAGTTCAATATTTTGTACGAACAAAATTCATCAGGGATTGATAAAAAATTTAAATATTTACAAAATTTTCAATTTTGAAAAATTACAAAAGTTTCAAAAATTTACATTTGAAGTTTTTTAACTTAAATTTCAAAAATTAACAAAAAAAATCATCAACATTCTGAAAAATTTGTCAAAAATGACTACCTCGTTCGAGATTTACTGCTATAAATGGGGAAAAAATTAAAAATAGATGAGTGGGTGGGATGTATAAAAAACAAAATTTCCAATAAAAGATACCTAGGTAATAATTCCGTTTTTAAATAAAAAGTTTTAAAAATCCTATTAGGAAATCACTTACCTATCAATGAACATGCAACATTTTTTATTAAGAATTGTATGAAATTTTCAAAAAAATAAAACATTGGTTAAAAACTAGGCCTAAAATGTTTTTTGAAAATTTTTCCATCGACAATCGATTCAACTTCAAATCGATAATCAATTCAGTTTGAAATCGATAGCCGATTTAGTTTGAAGTCTATAATAGGATTCAGTTTGAAACCGGTTGTTAATTCAGTTTGAAATCGATAGTAAATTCGGTTTGAAATCGATAGTCGATTTGGTTCGATATCGATAATCGATTCGGTTTAAAACGATAATTGATTTGGTTTGAAATCGATAGTCGATTCAGTTTGAAATCGATAGTCGATTTAGTTTGAAACCGACAGTCGATTCGGTTTAAAATCGATAATCAATTTGGTTTAAAATCGATAATCGATTCGGTTTAAAATCGACAATCGATTCAGTTTAAAATCGATAATCAATTCAGTTTAAAATCGATAATCGATTCAGTTTAAAATCGATAATCGATTTAGTTTGAAGTAGCTATAATTGGATTCAGTTTGAAACCGGTTGTTAATTCAGTTTAACATCCATAGTAGATTCGGTTTGAAATCGATAGTCGATTCGGTTTAAAATCGATAATCGATTTAGTTTGAAGTTTATAATTGGATTCAGTTTGAAGCCGGTTGTTAATTCAGTTTGACATCCATAGTAGATTCGGTTTGAAATCGATAGTCGATTTGGTTCCAGATCGATAATCGATTCGAAATCGATTCGGTTTGAAAACGATAATCGATTCAGTTGGAAATCGATAATCGATTCAGTTGGAAATCGATAATCGATTTAGTTTGAAATCGATAATCGATTTAGTTTGAAGTCGATGTTGAATTCAGTTTGAAACCCGTTGTTAATTCAATTTGAAACCGATTGTCAATTTACTTAAAATGTCATAGTAGATTCGGTTTGAAATCGATAGTCGATTTGGTTCAAAATGGATAGTCGATTCAGTTCGAAATTGATAATCGATTGGGTTCCATTCGGTTTGAAATCGACTATCGATTTGGTTTGAAATCGGTAGTCCATTGGGTTTAAAATCGATAATCGACAGTCGATTCAGTTTGAAATCGATACTTAGGCCTAATTTAGTTTGAAATCTACGAGTATAATAAAAAATTGAACATTCTTCAAAATCGATAATTTATAAACTCGACTAAATTGATAATCGATGTACCTACTTGACGATGTATGATTGATCTGCTTTAAATTCGATCATTCATTTTGTTTGAATAATGAAAATTGATAAAAGATACCTACATTTATCTACTTACCTACCTAATAATCATTTTTCTAGTCGCAACTTTTTCGAAAATTGCTCAATTTTTTTTGACTTGAAAAAAATAAATATCTACCTTTCATATTTTTGAAAAATTTAACTGGATTTCTTGGATTTTTAAAGAATACATTCATCAATTTTTTGGGAATTTGCCAAACTTTAAATTTTTTTCAGGAAATATTGAATGTGATTTTTAGGAAGTACACATAGATAATATGATTTTTGATTTTTTCGTTAAAAATGTTTACACATTCTACTAATAAAGAGTTCAAAAAATAAAACGTGCGTGAAATTATGACGAATATTTTTCATAAGCGATAAAAAAAATCGACACATTTTCGCTATTAATTATCACCTATTTTTTCCCGCCGATTTTAAAGTGCTAGACGACGTAATTATTCGAAACAGGGATTATACCGCTAATGTATAGTTTGATATAAGTAATAAAACGAGGTAGTTTATTAATACCGACGACACGATAAAAATATAATTTACATAATTGGTTATTTCATCGTTCGCATACACCGTATAGCGTATAGTTTTACGTACAAAAGGGCGCTAACTTCTTGAAATGGTTTTATAGGTGGTTTTACTCCGTTCTGATGTTTATCGATCATGGCTGAGATGAATGAACTAAAGCGGATTGTGGCGATTGCGAGATGAAAATTTGGTTACCAAACCATCGCAATTTTAGTGTGAACCGGAATTTTTTACTAATAATTTATCATCTTCGAATAATTTGCATCATGTGCTTGTGCGTAAACCACAGCGAAGCCAGTTGCCCGGGCGTTTGCGACTGTAAATGGAAAGACGGAAAGGAATCGGTTATGTGTATTAATACCAATTTAACCACCATACCTGTCAATCTGGACGCCGGCGTGCTGGTATTTAATTTCGTTGGTAATTCGTTGGTACGACTGGATGACGACGTTTTCGAACGAGCCGGATTATTGAATTTGCAAAAATTGCATTTGATTCGTTGCAATATTAAAGTAATCGAAAGATACGCTTTTCGAAACCTTAATAATTTAGTCGATTTAGATTTGAGCTATAACGCTTTCAATATCGTACCGTCTCAAGCGTTCGCCCCAATTCCGGGCTTACGCGAATTGAAGTTGAATGGCAATCCTATTTTGAGAATTAGTAAACTCGCATTCGTCCATGTTCACGAACTGATCCGATTGGAAATAGCTGAATGTCGTATCGGTTACATCGACGAGAACGGATTCCAAGGCTTGGGGCAGACTCTGGAATGGCTGAAACTGAGCAATAATCGTTTGGTGAACGTGAAACCTCAAACTTTTACGATTCTTCGAGCACTGCATGGTATCGAGTTGAACGATAATCCGTTGAATTGTTCTTGCGAAGCGAGGCCTTTAAGGGATTGGATGCTGGATCGAAGTTTATCGAGTAGTGCTTCGCCTGTATGTCGATATCCAGTTCATAACTTCAATAAATCGTGGGAAAAATTACAAGACGACGATTTCGCGTGTCTGCCTTCCGTTCACGCTCCCTTCAAGATAATCAACGCTTACGAAGGCGATAATGTAACGTTGGCGTGTAAAGTCGGCGGTACACCGACGCCGAACGTCAAATGGACGTTGAGAAATCGAGTATTGCTGAATAATTCGCTGGGCCAGCCGGTTAAAAATAAACGATCGTATTTGATTCAATCGGTATCGAACAGTTATAGCAATTTGACTATTTTATCGCTGGAAATGCAGGATACAGGCGAGTACGTGTGTATAGCCGAGAACAAGGCTGGTAAAGTTATCACCGATATTGTACTGACCATCGAGAAATCACCCATGGGCACTATTTTATCCGAGAGGGTGGTCTTGATTGGTATTTTATTGACTGCGGTGAGTTATTTGTACGATTTTTCAAAGGTATTTTCAACTGGGTACACTTCATTTTAAATATTTGTGTTTTTATTCATTTCGCAGGTGATTATAATTTTTCTATGTTCTGTGATATTATTCATCCGAGTAATGTATTGTAAACACGACACGCAAGCAGATATCGAAAGCAAACGTCGTATTATATCGGAAAAAATTGAAATGAAGAGGAATTCGGCCAATTTAAAAAGGTCATCTTCGATTCTACCCAAGACAGCCGACAGCGCTAATAAAATTCTAAACGAGGCGGATGCCCAGAAACAAAAATACGATTTGGATTCGGTTAACGAAGTCGATGGACAGAAACCAGCCCGTCCTAAGGATTTCAAGGAGCTGAAAAATAAACCCAATGCGGAATCGAAGTAAGTAGGTGACGATAAATAACCTATCGGGGTATGCTTTCGATTTTGGCTCGTTTCGAGTAAAATTATGTTTTGGCAGAGATTCCTACCCAAGAGAGGGTACCTTTTTGGTATTGATTTGAAATAGTATATTTGGCGTGTAACCTTGATTACGAGTGTGAAGAAGGGGTATTGGGAATTTTATGCCAAAAAAGAATGCGGTAGAGGGTATGGAATAACATGAGATCATTTTTTATTTGAAATTTTTGTGGGATAGTATAAAGTTGAATGAATTGAGGAAACAAGACGTTATTAGAATGTAATCACTTCACTAACATTTTTGAAATAATTTTATCAAAAAGTTTCCAAAGCCGAAAAGCTCAATATTTCGTTGCAAATTTTTAGAACTTTGCTATAAGATATTCAAATTTTTATATCATATTTGATGCACAAAATGATTTGCAAAATTGCCTTTTGGCTCGAATCCAAATCTCGATTAAAATTAATCATTTATTAATCGCGAGTTGAAGATTCCAAAAAAAAAGTCTTTGAGCCAATTTCAAATAATTAGCATTCCAAAGATCTCAAAATTAAAATTTTAATGGCCATATCAATTATTTTCAAGCAATAATTTAAAAAATATTGAACTCGATTTTTTGTAAAAAATGGTCTTGACCAAACCTTGACCTATACGTGGTGTAGTCATGGTCAAGTTTTTTTTTTTGTTCGGAACCGAGTCGAACAGCTGGGTATTGCCTATACAGAGTGCTCCGGAAGTCGTCTGCCACACGCGAGGTTTGCATACAACAGGGTACTACTAAAAAAAACTTCAGATGAACATGTTGCCTATCTCAAATATTTAAAGGGCAAATTTCATTTTTATAATAATCTATTTAAAATCAATTTTCAAACATGGGAATGGGTAGTACTTTAAAAATCAAACAAATTTCGTTATCACGTTTTTTGTCTAACTTCAAAATTGAAGGGACTATAAAAATAATTTGAAGTAAAAAAGTTCTAGAAAAATTCAATCGCGACGTCGCGAGAGTGAAAAGTACTTTGAAAAAAGAAAAATTTTTGTTATGATCATTTTTTGCCTAAAATCAAAATTGAAGGGACTGTAACATTCGAAAAGTTGAAAAATTCAAATTTTTAAATAAATTTTTCTACTTTTAATGATACTTGGCCCCTTCAATTTTGATTTTAGGCAAAAAATAAAAATAACAAAATTTATTCATCGTTCGAAGTACTTTTTATTCCCATGATTGATTTTTTTCAAATTATTTTTAAAACTCCTTCCATTTTGAAGTTAGGCAAAAAAGCATGATCTAAAAATTTGTTCAATTTTCAAAGTAGGTAGGAACATAGGTACTACCCATTCTTATTATTAAAAATAGGTTTTGATTCGATTTTTATTTCTAAAAGAAATTTGCCTTTTAAATATTTGAGATAGGCAACATGTTTATCTGAAGTTTTTTTTTGGTGGTACCCTGTTGTATCCAGTTTTCGCTTATGGCAGACGACTCCCGCAATAAGACGGTATTTTGCATGTAAAAACATGACGAGCAAGTAAGGGTAGGAAAATTGATTTTTCCTTCGTATTCCGTCGAACTCGAAGATTCAGGCCTGTCAAGAGGGAGGCAAAGGGGGCAATTTGTCCCGGGTCTCAAATTTCTGGAGGGCTCTCAAAATCGATTTTAAAAAAAATCATATTTTTCTTGAATAAAAAAATCAATAATTATTATTTTTTATTTTTAGAAAGAATGTATGAACTTTGAAAAAATTGCCAAGTCGAACCTATGCCCATTATTTTATCAAAAGAAGGAATATAATGCGCCCGAGCGAAGCGAAGACAAAAATTTTTGCTGAAAATGGCATTTAAAAGCTTAAATTTTATCATGGATCGATTGCAACAGATCAGAAATTCGAAAAATCGAGAGACTAGAAAATCATAAAAATCTATTTCTGGATTAATTAGGACACATTAAATTCTTTTATATTAGATTCGCATCCAACGATTTCAATTTACCTGAAATTTTAGTCAAGTTTTGATGATTGCATTTGGCTGATAAACCCTGCAGAAAAATGTTAGTGAAGAACAAAATGTGTAAGAGTATTTTGTGAGTTCGATAGAAAAACAAGCTCCAAAAAATTCATTCATGAGTATTGAGCATCCCTTGTAGAAAGTTGTCATCTTTTGGTTAGGCAACCTGACATGCAGTTCCGAGTCAAAAGCATAGAATAATAAGTATTACATTATAAACTAGGCATCTAGTTGCCTACCTACTTGTATTTCACCTAATTTAGTAATTTAAAACACAAAGTGAAATATTCTAACCTATTCACGAATCATTTTTGCTCCAAAAAGGAGTAGTCCAGGCTCGAGTATATTCGAAAGTCACATCGGTGAAATAGCCTTACAACACCACATTCTTCATAAAAAAGAATTACCCAGCGGAAAACTGTACACAACTGCTATGGCGTTTATGACTGATGATAACATGGCGAACTACCAAAACCAAGCGGAAAATAGTACAAAAAAGAAACCACGTTACAATACAATGCCTAGGTATAGCGTACGAGTACTTCAAACGTCAAACCTTTCACTCTACATACCCCTATTAACATCATGTTATTATTTTTTTTTCGCAGAAATTTCTCATCGTCCAATCACAATCGAAAAAATCTGTCAACTTATCCTCGAGTATCGGAAAGTCAATCTCCGCTGTTGAGGAGTAAATATTACGGAAGTAGTTCCGAGTCTGTGAATTCAAATAGTGAAAGGTGATTATTAAGCTTATCGATTTTTTTTCCTCGTCGACTTCCGTAACATAACATACGTGTTCGACTCCGTTGCGGAAAATATTAAACGGAACATGTGTGTTAAATGAGTTGCATAACCAGATTTTTTTTCGTTTTGCTGTGTAAATCACGAAGCGAAGGGGAGAGCGGGTTTTCTGTTTTTAACCATGTTTTGTTTTTTATTATTCGTAAAATGGGTTAAATTTTTACAACGTTGTGTTGTGTTGTAACTATGTATTATTCTACCTTATTCGAGTATTTTCTCCCTTTTTTTCGTCGTTATACAAGGTGTTCCAGGAAACGTCTACCAAATTTCAGTCGCATGTGTAGTACTCGAGCAGACGAACAAAAATGGTTATTATGATGGGTGGTCTATCTTGTAAATTGAAGGAGTTATGATAAATTTTCAATTTGTGTTCAATTTTTCAGGAAAAAATTCAGTTTTCACCTTTCATATTTCCCTCAATTTCAATTTTTATGAAATTTTTCATGTAAGGATTGTTTTTTACTTTCACTACCTAGTGCTTTTTTAAAATCAAAAATAATTTTTATGTCGATTTTTCTACCCTAAAAGATTGAATGCCAACGAAAACTCTCCCATAGCTTCTTCAATTCACGCCTCACGGGATAGGTAATCCGTATGGTATAGAAAAAATTAATAATCGAGAGAAAAAAAACAACTGACAAGGGAACCTTGCCAACGGTCACCTCTGATCAAGCTGAAATTTTGCTCACTGAAAGAGTATGCCACCCTGACCTCATAGCCAAATTTTGAGCTGCTGAAGTTGAATTTTTGATTTTTGACGAAGTAAAATTGATTCCCCAAGTCGATTGTGATAATTTTCGAAGCGATCTGGAACCCCCAGAAAAAGTTGACTTTTGTCCAGTACATTGAAATTGCTCCAGAAGGCGCTGTAATCAACTTCAGTAGCTTAAAATCTACTCGTAGTGTTAGAGCGATAGTATCAGACGATTAGCTTCGTTGAATAGAAAATCCGAAAACTGGTTTCATCAACAGCTTGCCTATCTTCGAAATTAAAGGGGCTAATGATTTTTCAAAAAAACTGATAACATTATAGAAATCAATTTTATGACTGAATCTCTAGAATAAATTAGCAAAAAAATGAGCCAGTATGTCATTTTTTGTCTGAGGGTTCGGACCCTTTTGTTGGAAGTAATGTATCTTCGTTCCTAACGCTGCTTTTGAAAAAAATTTCATACAAAAGCTGTAGATTAAGATCCAAGAAATAATTTTAGTTATAACAAAAATTTCGATTGGACCCCTCCCTCCCCTGCAATTTTGCATAATACGTATGAAAATCGCCCATGAACTTCGAATGTTGCGCTCACGCAGTATTTTGATGCAAATTGGTTTGCAATACAGCCAAGAACGAAAAAATACAATTCGATAAAACAATGCTCCATCTTTTCTAGGGTGCATCCCTTTTTCAAAAAATCTCCCTAGATCTGTACCTTAAGCCTCAATTGAAAAACTTTACGAATAAAAATTGTGGATTGAGATCTTTGGAATAAATTTTACATACGTATTGTGCATAATTGGAGGGGAGGGAGGGGTCCAATCACAATTTTTGTAATGACTAAAATTATTTCTAGGATCTCAATCTATAACTTTTATTCCAAAAAATTTTCAAACGCTGCCTTAGGAACGCAGATAAGGGACATTCATGGAAAGATGGCTGAACTCTAAAAAAAAAGGAACGTTTAAAAAATAGCATAAACAAAATAATCACACAGAAGTTACTTTTGAGGATGTATTATACATCCATTCTTATATTTTTTTTGTCAAACTTCAAAACTGAAGGGGCTATGAAGGCATGTTGAAACAAAGCATTTTCAAAAAATTCAATAAAAGCATACTGCATAGATTAATATTTACATATAATTCAGGGTGTCTCGTAGCTGATGTCATTCCTTCCATTGGGTAAGTAGGTAACCCAGCTTGAGGGCAAGTAGGTATGTTTGCATACCCTTGAATTTGAAGGGGAAAAGTTATGCTCTTTCAAAAAAAAATATTTTTCAATCTTATTCATCATTTTTGATTCATTAAAAAATTTTAATCATGATAGGTAGAGAGTTGTGGTTTGCATCCTTGGAAGGGGCATTCGTTTTAGTTTTTTTTCATGTAAAAGTTTTTTTTGGATTAGGTGATCAGAAATCCCCAATCGATAATGAAATATTTTTTAAAAAAACACAAAAAGTTTCCAGGGCTGTTAAACCATAACCAAAACCATAACCGATGTATTTTAAAAACCATAACCAAAACCCGTATAAAATCGAAACGATTTCGGTTTTTTTTTTTAAATCATTGACTTATGTGCAATCGCGAGTACGAAACAAAAGCAAAACGCTGCAGCTGGTGAAAATAGCAAAAAAACCTAAATTCTTAATTTTTTACTGAAAAGTTGAAAATTCCATTTTTATCTTCATGCGATGAAAATTTTCAAAAAATTCAAGTTTGAAAACCGTAACCATAACCAATACCAAAACCGTAACCAATTACTTTGGAAAATCGAGATCGAAACCAAAACCGTAACCAATACCTATTATAACGGTTTCACAGCCTTGAGTTTCAACTTTGTACCAATTTTATTGAAATTTTTGAAAAATTTTCGTATCAAAATTTTGTTTGTTTTCGTTGAAAAGGACCTCGTCTCGGGTTGGTTCTGGAGTTAATTCAGAGATAGCGGTTTCGTAGCAGCATTTTTTAGGATGGAAAGGGAAAAGACGCCGACTTATTACGTACTGCGCATGCGTACTTTACAACGCTCTCTATCACAAAACTGTGCAATTTCATTTTTTTTTCGAGGATTGACTAAAAGCAGGGCGACACTTTTTTTTACATAAGGACTGGCGAGTTATTTGTTATACGGGGAAATCTAAGTGATGAATAGGTTTTTGGAAACTGAACATATTTTTTTATAAAGTTATTTTGCCTAACATCAGAATTGAAGGGGCTAAATAACGTTAATGAAGTAGAAAAACTTGTAAAAAGTTTAATTTTTTGAATTTACTTTAAGTATTATTTAGCTCCTTCAGTTTAAATGTTAGTCAAAAAATCATCTTTACAATATTTATTTATTCGTAGGTACTTTTTAAAGTGTTATTCATTGCCAATATTACTTTTTTTCGAATTATATTGTTTCAACTCACCTTCGTAGAATTACGAGAATGGAATTTGTTTGGTTTTTGGCTTACCAATCAATTCCATGATTGAAAACAATTTCAATTTAAATTCTTCTGAAAAAGCATTGACCTCTTGAATTCGAAAAATAGGCAACACATTCATCTAACCTTTTTTCTTCGCGGTACCCGGTTATATTCAAATCTCGAGTATGCACCACCACCACTCACCAGACACCCTGTATACTTACGGTTGAAATTTGGCAAAGGTTTTTCCAGAACACTCTATGCTAGAAAATCAAGACGTGTGTTTTTTGACGATACCGAATATTTTTCTCATGTATGGTACGTAGGTAGTACGTACCTAATTTTTCTACTTACCATCTCAATCCCCCTCCCCTCTCTACTCAAAAAAAACACCGACGAAAAAAAGCAATATTTTAACGTCATATACAAACCCCACTTCACAATACGCTATGAAAAGTTCAATTCGAAAAAAGATCATACCTTTTATTCGTACGAAATTCTAGATAGCTAAAAAAAAGCGCGCCTGCATTTCGAACAATACCCAACCCGTAGACTTTTTTCAAAATAGAAAATTTATTCGCCGATTCGTCGGTAGAATTTTAAGAATAGCTCGGCTGGTGTTTTTTGTAAATTCATAGGCGACCCCGGTGACGGTGTAGCTGGCGAAAATGAGCATTTATACGCCGTAAACGATGTACGTACTCGGCGGCGTAAAGGAAAATGGCAGTGCTTTTAACGCGTTTTTCTTCGTCATAGTTGGCGCGTTAACGGTTATGACTTTCGCAGCTTCCAGCCATCGAATATCACCTCTTAGTTCGCGCAGTTATTGTACCAACGCGGTTTATCTTTACAAAACGTTGGTTCAAATGACGTTAACGTCAGAAACATTTTCAACATTAATGTATCATCTTTTGTTTATCTTTATCTTTCTCGATTTACGCCGTTTCGTATGTACATTGTGCCCGATGGTCAGCTCGTTGGCTGGATGGACACCAAGTCCGGTCATGTGGCTATTTGTATTCGAATTAGTTAACTTATCGATGTGTGATTACGACGTTATGGTTGAAATACTCGACTGGCGTCATTTAGCTATTGAATTTTCGACGAAGTTTACCCCAAAAACTTGGTCGTAAATATGTAAATACCTAGTAAGTTGGAAATAAATGAACGTCGGATTAATAATATAAAGGTCTACGGACTCGATCCGTTGGTAAGTGGTTAAAAATTTACAAAAGTTAACTTTTCCAATTCTTCGGCTCGTTTAAAAATTAATACACAATGATTCTAAAGCCCGAGCAAAAAGAATCTGCTAATGTAAGGCGTCGTATTGCGGTAATTTAAAATCGAAAATTGTGTAAGTATGGTTGATAATGCGCGTTCTAGCGAGTTAACTTCTTCAACGTCTCGTGAGACGTAAGATAAATGTCTTATTTAAGTTTTTTTTCCCATCTTGAAATCGTAATTCAATCGAATTCTCTCGGAGAATTAATCCTATAGCATTTTAAATGTCAACCAACCATGAATCAATTCTGTTCTAATGGGTTGTTTTCGACGCGCTGTGCGCGCAGTTATTTGCTTTATTTTCTCTTGTTTACATGGCCAAGTAAATGAAATTAGTGTTCATGTTCTTGATTCGAAGTTTATCGAGCATTGTGTAAATAACAAAACTGATCAACTTTTTTTCTCTCTCTTTTTCTTCTTACGAATGCAGAGAATTATTCAAAAAGTTGAATCGTAATGTCTTTGAAGTTTGGTAAAGCAATGATAAACAGTGCTGATGTAAATTTAAAGGAGCTCAATTTGAAGGCTAAGGAGGAGGGGGTGGAAGTGAGCCAAAGCGTTTAGTTATTTGACTACAACAATTCGTAATTTTTTGACTCGAAATGTTAAATTGGGTTAGATGATTTTTATTGACTTCAATTTCAATATTTACGATTATTCGGCTTTCAAAGCAAAAAATACTTTTAGGAGGGAGAACATGACTTCATTTTTTTTGAAAATCATTTTTGAAGTACAAAATATAGAAGTCTAAAGAATTTGATTTCGAATCTCCCAATTGCTCAGATTTTCAACAAGTATAAATTGGGCCTGGAAATTCAAATTTTCTAAAATTTGTCTCCTTCTTTTCCAACTGCTTAAATTAATTTGAATCTACCTGAATTTACACCGAAAAAATGTACCTACATAATCTGATTAAATATATTTTTTACAAGTTTTTTGAAAAATAAATAAATTTTGCCAAAAGTTGCCATATTAATTTTTTTTTTTGCAAAAATGATCAAAATTTGGAAAAGTACCTGAGGCAAATTGGATCATTTGAAAAAACCAGTCATGTAAAAAAACGGTAGAAAGTAAAACTTGACAAAACTTGAAAATTTGAAAAATCTGGCAAAAATTGTGAAAACTTGTAAAAAAAACTATTAAAATTTTGACAAATTTGAAAATCCATAAAAATTTGTAAAAACTAACTGAGTGGCTAAGAACGTATGATTGGCAAAATCAGACAAAATTTCGAAGAATTTTAAGTAAAAAAGTGAAAAAACTGGGTAAAAACGTTAAAAATTGGCAAAAACCGTTCCAATATTTTGGTAAAAATAATGAAATTTTTTGAAACTGGTTCAAAAAGTCAGAAGTGACAATCGTCAAAATTTGAAAAAACTGTCAATATGTGAAAATTGACTAAAAATTTCATTATAAGTAGTGTAAATGTGCCAAAATATCCAAATTAAACTGACAAAAACTGCTAAAAAAACTGGAATCAATGAATGCGAAATTTGAAAAATCTTGCAAAACTGTCGTTTGTCAAAATTGTCTAAAATTGACAAAAAACAAAAAAAATTAAAGGAAAAATTGAAAAATTCATAAAAAATTTTGAAAAACCATCTGAAGCCTAAAAATGTATAATCGGCAAAACCTATCAACATTTTTCAAAATTGAAAGTAATTCCAAACATTTTAAAAAATTTTGAATAAAATTTTGAAAAAATTTGGTTGGATCGCTGAAAATTGGCAAAACCCATCAAAATTTTAATAAAAGCGATCGAAAAGAATTTGGAAAAATTTGTCAAAATTGAGAAAAACCATTAAAATTGGAAACAAATTGCAAATAACAATATGTAAAAATTAACAAAAATTTCGTATGAGTAATATACCTTAAAATTGTAAAAATGTTCGAAAATAGTCAAGTTTGGAAAATCTAGCAAAAACTGCCCGACGATTGAAAAATCCGACATAATTAGTCAAAATTGTATAAAATTTTCAAAAATTAGAACAAATTTTAAATTTGGAAAAATTGAGAAATCTGTAAAAATTTATAAACACCAATTGAGTGGCTAAAAATGTAAAACTAACAAAATTTTTTGAAATTTATAATAAAAATGATTTGGAAAAACTCGCAAAAAATGTCATCATTTTTCATAATTCAAAATAATTTTCGTAGTTATAGATGCCAAATCATTTATTGCCAGTCTCGAATCATTAATTTTTGGTGTCAAATCCTTATTTTCGGTGCCGAATCATTTATTGTCAGTGCTGAATCATTAAATGTCGGTATCGAATCATTATTCATTAATTATCGGCGCCAAATCATATTGTCAATTCCGAAACATTAAAATGTTGGTGCCAAATCATAATTTGCGGTACCAAATCATTTATTGCCAGTGTCGAATCATTAATTTTTGGTGCCAAATCCTTATTTTCGGTGCTGAATCATTATTCATTAATTATCGGCGCCAAATCATATTGTCAATTCCGAAACATTAAAATGTTGGTGCCAAATCATTAATTGATGGTGCCAAAACCTTATTTTCGGTGCCGAATCATTTATTGTCAGTGCTGAATCATTAATTGTCGGTGCCAAATCTTTATTTTCGGTGCCAAATCTTTATTTTTGAAGCCAATTTCCTTATTTGCTGTGCTGAAGCATCGAATGTCGGTGCTGAATCATTATTTGTCGGTGCCAAATCATTAATTTTCAATGCCGAATCTTTATTTTTGATGTGGAATGTTTATTTGCAGTCCCGAATCATTAAATGTTGGTGCCAAATCATTAATTGTTAGTGCCAAATGCTTATTTGCGGTTTCGAATCTTTATTTTTGGTGCCAAATCATTAAATGTCGATGTTAGATCATCAATTGTCGGGGCCTAATCCTTATTTGCGGTACCACATCTTCGAATTTTGGTACCAAATCATTAATTCTCATGAGAAATTGGCCAAAATTAACATAATTTTATGAAATTAAAAAATTTGGAAAATGGAAAAAATTTTCAAAATATAAAGAAACTGCGATTTTAAAAATCCAGAACCACAAAAATCATTGAAATCAAAATTTGAAAAAACTGGCAAAAATGTTGAAATTAACAAAAACTTGTAAACATGTTAAAAATGTGAGGAAAAAGTAAAGTTTGAAAAAATAGACAAAAACTAGGAAATTTGAAAAATTCATCAGATTTGAAAAATGAGTCAAAAATTGACAAAACTAAGTAGCTAAAAATAAGTTGAAATTTGTCAAACCTAATACAATCTATTAAAGTAGTCAGAATTTGACAATTTCCAGACAGAAAAAGTTCTGGTATTCAGTGAAGTATTGAAAATTCATTTGAATTTGATCCAATAATTTGAATTGGAAAAATTACAATAAAATAGGCTGGTGGACCTCGTAGTCCGAACCCCCCCCCCCCCCCCCCCCCCCCCCCCCAATGGGAAAAATATGCTGCAAAATGGAAAAAATATTATCTCTTTTAAGTAGTTTAAAATACAATTTTTTTCAAAAATTTTACCCTTGCTTTACTTTAATAATTCGTAGTCAATTATTCGTATTTCATTAGGTATCGGAATTTTTTTTGAAACCATTCATCTAAATCTAATAATGATACCTATCCAAGTAACTTTTAAAATAACCAACTTATTAATTTTCTTTCCTCCTCTCAACACGTTTTTCTTCATTGTTAACAGAGTACCGCGAAACGACTACCAACAGGCCGGTTTCCAAAGCCAACAAAAATCAGCCACACCGAGTTCGATACGTCGATCGAAGAATAGCAATTGGGCCTATCCCAGTCTTCCAACAACTCCAGATAAGGATAAATACTGGACATATTCTTCGAACTGCAGTTCAACCAAAGAAACGCCGTTGCTCAATAATATTTATAAAAAAAGCAAAAATCCTCATGTCAATTATTCCACGTACTCTCAGCCGACGAAAACTATAATCGAGCCGGTGCTATCGACCACCTACGACTATCACGCAGCTCAGCTGGAACGTTTTCTAGACGAGTATAAAAGATTGCATTCCGAATTGACGAAAATGAAAGAAACATGCGAAAAGTTCAGTCGAGAGGAAGATCTGAATAAAAGCATCACGTTGTACGGTTCGAGAAACTTCGACAGAAGGTATCGTTCGAGAACATCGTTAGATCAGCCATTCGGTACGAGCTCGTTCGAACGCAGATTCAGTTCGAGGAGTTCGCTGCACAGATCATTGACTCCAAAAGGCGCTTCTTCGTTTCATCAGCCACTTCAATCGAAAAGTTGCTCTTTTGAGAGATCGGTCAGTTTTGTGCCGACGTTGAAAGACGTCTCGGCCAAGACTACCGCCTCGGATGACGTCATTGTTCCAAAATCCATTCTCAAAAAGAGAAACGAATCGTATTATGGATATGATCGTAAATACGACATAGACGTGCCTTATAATTCTAGTACATTACCATTAAAAAAAAGTAGATTTAGGAGGTTCAGTGATTCGTCTGTTGAAGGTTTTTTCGATTAGTTTGTTTTCGTGAAAAGACTGCTATTGTTTAACAAAAAAAAAAATCTCACGTAGGCCTAAAAAAATTACCTCCTAATTGTTTGGAAGATATCTATGTGTACGAGTCGAATTTTCCATTCATATGTTCGAGAAACGACGAATGCTATTTTGTGATGTTGATTTTCGAGTATTTTTCATCTTATGATAAAAGTAAATGAAGCTAAATTTATATTTGAGCTAATCAAATACAAATTACAATTAAAAATCTACCTCAGAATAAAGATACAATTGAAAGAATAAAATTTTATATTCGATTCGTGATCGTGAAACTGAATACTTTCATGTTGAATTAAAAAGGCATTTCTAATGATCATCGAATATTCGTAATATGGCTGATTTAACCGATTTCAATCGATTCGATTTATTATTTGTCTCTAGTGATCTACTAACTGATTCGAAATGCAATCTCATGATAATTTAAAATCCTTACAACGTGCATGATTTGGAAAAAAAAAAATCATCCAACTTGATTAAAGACTAAATAATATACTATCATTATCGTTGAAGCATTTATCTTTTATATTTGTACTTAAAATCTAAAAAATAATACGATTGTATTTATTTATTTAATTTTTGGAAACGAAACATATCTTGTGTTATTACATAATTTTGTATAAATTTTTTTACATTTTTCTGTACATTACTTCGATGTTGTAAAAATAATTTCGAGTAGTTTTCCATTTTATTTTTGAGCCTAAATTTTTTTTCACTCTTTTACAAATCGTCGCTCGTTTGCACTTTAATTTCGTGTGTGATAACAATTTAATAATAATTTAGCTCCAAATTAGCAAGTTTTTTTGTGCGTTAGTTGATTTTATTCCAAATGCTTAAAAATTGTCTGATTTGTGTCCAAGTCGATGTATGTACCAATCATATCGCATTTCCTTTATTTATATGTTTTTTTATCGCAAAATTTACTACGTGTGGAGAAATTTATCAAGTTTTTTCCTTCCAATGAATACTCATCTTCGATAAAATTATCAAGAATTTTGATACTCTTTCTATCTCGATAGTTTAAAAAAAATCATAGGACGAATTTTCCAAAACAAATGTGATTGGAAAATTGAAAATTCTCCCTGAAATATCATTACAATTTAATTCAACCAAATCATATCTCGAAAATCTCAATATCCCTTTTTATTTATTTTATCGTCTGTGTTCCTTAGAATAATATAATAGTTTGAAATTTAAAAAATAAATAAAATGACATATCTACCAAAAGTGATCTATAAAAACATATCCAGTTGCGTAGAAAATTCCCCACAATATCTCTCTGTTAATTTTTTTTTTAATACTTTTACCTACCTACATTTTAAGGGGATATAAAAGTGATGTGATAGAGGTGACTATTTCGCTATTATACGAATAAATTCAAAATGATCAAATGCAATCAGATAAAATACCTTTAAATTTAGTAAGCTTTTGCTCATATGTTTGGTTTAACTAATTTTAGAGGATTTTGTTTTTGTTTTTTTTTTAGTATTTGGATTTGAGTATACTACGAATATATATCGATATGTCAAACATTTCGATTTGTAATATTTCAAACTCGATTAATATTAATTATAAATTTAATTATATTTATAGTAGTTACCATAGTAAAAATACATGTATCGCTGACTTAACGCAATATAATTCTGTTATGTGGTATTATTCATTTAAAAAAACAAGCCCCTGATGCGTAATGGGTATGTGATTTTATTAACACCACTTGATACGTTCGTTTTTGTCTGAACAGCGGGTGACGAAGCGGTGTAATTTGTGTATAAAATCAAGGGTGGCTGTGTCGAGTAGAGGGCATGGAGAGGTGCTAATATTTTTCGTGTTTTTATGGTCGTAAATTTTGATTGGGGTTATTTTTGAAATTATTATTGCGATGTGAGAAATATTGGTGGATGAATTTTTAAAATATTTCGTCTAGGAAATGAAAGATTTTTCGATTTGGAGTATTTTGTATTTGTAATTCGAGATAAAATCGAGTTTCGAGGTGAAACATACTCGTAGGTAATTTTATTCTAATATTTTTCGAATCTATTTAGAAATCAATTTCGTTTATCGAGGCATTTTTAGCTGATACCGTGATACGTAATAGGTGCATTATCATAAACGAGAAAAGATCAATTAAAATTAAATTAAATTCCGAAAACGATTCATGATCAAAAACAAAATCATCATAAAACGGGAATTACCTGTAATGAAATTTTCGTATAAAATCAAAACGATGAGTTGAAGTAATGAAATAACGATGGAACATTTTAACGCAATTATTGCCAAAGGGTTTCGTAAAATTCTCAATGCATAGCATTCTATCGATATTTCTCTCAAGCGTAATATTATCGAAGTTGTTCATTTGGTCTAATGATGGCGCTGCAAAACTTGCATTTTTCGATTACCTACATTGCTCAAATCATTTATTAAAATAACTGAGATGGGGATGGGAAAAATTTCGTTTATTTTTCGGCTTATTATAATTTTTTAATAATGTAATGCGATTCCTTCGAATTTAAAAGAATATGAATATTCAATTTTGGATGTTTCATCCGGAGGATGCCTAAGTTGTTCTTACACATTTATTATTATAGAGCTTTGAATTTTACGAAATTGTATATTTGTCTATGGTAAAGAAAAACTAAATATTTCAAAGGATCTATACGATTCATAAAATTTCCTGGCGATTGAGCCCAATTTCATTTTGCATATTTTGAATATTTTAGGAGTGAAAAGAGCATATTATTTCAGCGTATTTCGACATGTTTTCGCTTTTTTCTTGCATATTTTGAGATTTTGCCTAAATTAGGCCGCTGATTTCTGGGACCCTTTTTGCTGCCAAAATTGCAAAACTGTAAAAAATGACAGCAAAAAGTGTTCAAATTTGAGAAAAAACCGTATTTTGAGTATTGCTGCTCGATTTTTTATTTCATTTCAATTTTTTATTGTTTAGGTTTTTCAGTGTAAAAAATCCTTTCCATAGAGACCCATATTGATTTTCCCATATTTTTGCATATTTGGGCTCAAAAATATGTATTTTAGCATATTTCGAGATTTTTTTTGCATAAAATTCAAAGCTCTAATTATTAACTAATATTTGTCAAAAATTGTCAAAAAGCAAAAAAAAACTCTTTGGAAAATTTCTAAATTTGAAAATACTGACTGAAAATGTAACACGGGCAAAAGTCGTGTCAGAATTTTAAATAAATAGCCATATTTGAAAAATTCACAAAACTGTCAAAATTTTTCAAACTTGAAAAAATTTGAGCCGAAATTCGGAAAAAATTGGTTAGAAATGTTAAAATTTTATAAAACTGTCAAAATTTTAAGAAACTAAAAATTGACAAAAAAATTACAAAAAAGATAAAAATGTGGGAAAATAGCTAAAGTTTAATAAAATTTATAAGAACGTCATTCCACTGAAATTTGAAAAAAATGCTCGTAAAAAAATGGAATGCAACTTGAATGAGAAGTTGCGGGCAAAACTAAATATGTAGGTAAAAACTATTTTAAAAATTAAAAGAAAAAATTGAAGAGTAAAAATTTTGTTTGCAAAAGATGCAATAAGCAACCCCATTGATGTAAAAAAAAAAGCAAGAAAGAAAAAAGTGAAAAAATTTACCCGCAAAAGTGGTGATATACTACCTCATTTACATAAAAAAAATTAACACGCCACAAGTGCGATATGCAACCTCATTGACCTAAGTAATAAATTTTAAAAAAATAAAACTTTGAAAAAAATTTAAATTCTGCCTGTGAAGTATGCAACCAAACATACTTTAGAGTTGGAACACATCATTCCCTTTGCTTAACTACAGGGGCAGCGTTTCACTCAAAACTCAATTTTTTGGGTCTTATATAGGATTTTTAGATCTGTGGTTATACAATGTGATTTCGTGTTTCAACTCCAAAGTATGTTTGGTAGCGTATTTTTCAAGCAGAGTTTTTCATACTTTTGCTACATTATTGAGGTTGCATATATTATATTTCACAGGAAAAAATCATTTCATGATTTTTTCTATTTTTTTTTCTTGAGTTAATGCACTGGCATATCATACTTTCTGCAGTTCGAAGATTCTATTTTTCCTAATTTTTCCATTTTTTCTTGTGTCAATGAGGTTGTATCGTACTTTCTGCAGGAAAATTGTTCAATTTTGGTAATTTAATTTTGAAAAATCTTCGCTTAAATGACATTTTTTTAATAGTTTCCCTACGTTTGAACAAAAACTCATTTCATCATACTTAGTTTCTATCATTTCTATCATCTCAACGATAAGTCGTCAAATTGATTAAATGGTATTTGGTATCCCCATGGTCTCTTTTTTTCGTCTTTTTTCATTTCTTTGATACTTGGTAAGAAATCTCTCCATCATTATTTCTTTTTTTTTTCAAATTCTTCTTAGTTTGTTTAATAGGATTATCGAACGACGAATGAATACACATAAAAAGAAACGAAAGAAAATGAAGATTTAACTAATTGGACTCGATGGTTTTATATGTTTATGTTGAAATGTTGAACTTTACCAAGGAATTTCAATGAAAAGTCCTGTAACCTTTTTTTCGCCTAAAATTATAAAACGTACATTCTCTATTCTAAGATAAAAAATTACCAATTTATACTGGTATGTTCAAAATCTTGCTTCAATTTTTCTCACCCATTTTTTGTCTCTTAATTTGGAAAATAGTCAATATTTTAAGATGAAGCTTCAAATAAAAATTCAATGTAAAAACCATTCAAATAATTTTTCTTGGTATTCCTCATTAAATTTGACTCCAAACATTAGTGTAAAAAAATGGAAAATAACCGTGTAAATATACCAACAAAACATCAAAAATAAATAAATAGGTACCCGCTACTTCATTACCTAATCACTAAAGAACTTTTTCAATAATTTAATAATGAAAAATAAAATGATCTTTTTACAGTGAAAATTTCGATACACTTTCAAATAAGTATCGTATACCACTTTAAATTTCGAATTTATTAATTATTGCCATTCATCAACACCTCTCGAGCCACAGTGCTCATTGAAGTCGAACATTACAAAAACAACTCGAACATAAGCTTAAAACGACCTTTCATCCGATAAGAAAATGCGCAATCAAATAAATGAGCCTAAACGAGCCCATGAAAAATAATTCAGGTTACTTTTGTGAAGGTCAGTAAAAAGTTTATTGGACCGATTCCATGTGGTTTTTGTAGGTACTTTTATAACGTCGGTACACTTGGTCGGTACGTACACGAGTATAAGTATTCTGTCAGGAAGGAAAAAAAATCGATGCATATAATGACGGTAAAAGGATGTAAAAAAAAAGAATATGAGGTTTTTAATGTCCTAAAAACCGATATCTTTATTGTTTAATGGCTACCTGTAGGTATATGTATTATGATACCGGTACTTTTTCTCCCCTGGAAACAAAAGATGGGTGTGTGTGTGTTTTTTGTCAACTCCATATCATGGGAGCTTTGAACAATGATTAAGAGATGTTTAGGTATACTTTGCTGGTGATTAATTGTTATAGAAATATGTCGCAAATTCTCTTTTGTGTATGAAAATTATCCACAGAGGGCTTTGAAATATTCGTGGGTTGGTACGAGTTGAATTTTTATCATAAAAAAGTAACTTGGAAGTCGGTAGGTACCTATCAAAGTATTTGTTTTTAATTTTAATGGTAGAAACATGAATGAGTACGGGTTATCTACCTACCTATTTCTTTAATCATTTATCTATCTACTTAAATATGTGTATCTGTCAAGGTGTCTACCTATCAATCAATTTGTTAGTGTTGCCAATATTTTTTCGATCTATCGAATAATCGAATCGATAACGTCAACCAAAAATTTTGATATTCAATAATATCCATTTTTTTTTGGCTCTATCGAATTACCTATAAATATCGAAAGTTCAATTTCTGATAGAAGCAGAAATTTTTGAATCTAACAGACCGGGTGACCCATTTATAAGGTCAATGGTTTTGAAAATGAAAAAAAAAAACACTTTGATTTCAAAAATCTCGAAAACTAAGCCCCTTCGAAAAAAAATTATTAGCTCTGAGAGAAAGAGACTTTTAAGATTTACAATTTTTATCCCTTGCATTTTTTTCGTAACACCCTTAGTCTGACCAGAAAATCGATATTTATGGGAAATTTACAAAGTTGATGCTATTTTTAACCGAATTTTCCCCAAAAATTCGGTTATATATATACTCGTCCAGCCGTTTTTTGAAATTTTGTGGCGCCATTATCTTAATAACGGTAAAAGATAAAATTCTGAAATCCACAATGTCGGTGCATTAGGTGGTGACTCAGGGGCGTGCTAAGGGTTTTTAGTGATTCAGAATGATTGTATTGAGCAGGCCAAAATGCATCAAGCAGGCCAGGGACGAACCGAAAACATCTTACATGAAAATCACTGCAGTTATTGAAAATTTGTCAACTTTATTTGTAACATGTTAAACTAAATTGAACAAAAAAAAATTATTTAGATAGTAGGTGGCAGAGACATAGCCAGATGAATATTCAA
>FIZU01051801.1:0-13377 GCA_900064475.1 Pseudococcus longispinus
TGTCACACTTATTTGGAATTGGAAAAATTTTAGAGATAATGCTGACTTTTAGACACTATGTCAGACTTTTTTGGACTTGAAAATTTTTTAAAATTTCCATTGACTTTTTGAACTTGGAAAATTTTTGAAGTAACACTGACTTTTAGACATTTTGTCAGACAAGCAATTAAACATCTTAATTGTCCAATTCTTTAACGATGACTTTTAGACATTTTGTCAGACTTATTTGGAATAGGAAAAATTTTCAGATTTCCACTAATTTTCTCAATTAGGAAAAATTCAGAGATAATGCTGACTTTTATGTTAATATATTTTTTTAATTTAAAACTTTCACTTTCAAACATTTTGTCAGATTTTTTGGACTTGAAAAAAGACAAGACATATCCATGTACCAATATGTCCGCTTGAAAAATGGATCTATCTTCTTTCTAAGTTTAAAAATAAGTCTTGTATATTTTGGAAAATGATGAACAACTTTTGCAGTTATTATAGAACTTTTTGAGCTCTACAAAATGAATCAATTAGACTTTGTCCAATTCCAAAATTGAAAACACAAAAGATTATTTCGAAAAAATTCTGTGAAGAAAAAATTCGATTTTAAGAATATATTCTTTTTTTTATATTTTAAATGACTATAGCTCCTTCAATTTTACAGTTGGGCAAAGCATTAATAGCTCATTTTGTAAAGCTCAAAAAGCTAAACAAAAAATAATTTTTCAAATTTTGCCCAACTTGCAAATCGAAGGCACTACGATGATTATGAAATTTGTTATCTTTATGACTCCTTCAATTTGAAAATTAGACAAAATTTGGAAAATTCATTTTTTATTGAGATTTTCGAGCTCTACAAAATAAGCTATTAATAATTTGCCTAACTCTAAAATTGAAGGAGTTGCAGCCATTTAAAAGATAAGAGGCACACAATCTTGAAATTTAATTTTTCTTTGGATTTTTTTTTTTTGAAATGGTCTCCCATGTTTTCAATTTTAGAGGTAGGCAAAACGTGATCAGTTCATTTTGTAGAGCTTAAAAAAATCAACAAAAAATGGCTTTTTCAAAATTTTGTCAACTTGCAAATTGAAAGAGTTATGAAGCTTACAAATTTTCAAATCATTGTAGCTCCTTCAATTTTAAAGTTACGCAAAACATGAATATAACTCATTTTGTAGAATTAAAAAATCTCAACAAAAAAATTTCGAAAAAATTTGCCTACCTATATTATCAGAGGAGCTACGACATTCTGAAAAAATTATCTTGATTAATGCATAGTTTTACCCTTCAAATCTTAGAGTCGGCAAACATGCAAACATTTGTATGTTTTGGGTTGCTGCATCTCTGGTTTGAAGGCAATGCACTCCTATCCTAACACCCTGTATGAGCTTGATATTATACTTTTACGTTCAATTCGCAGCAATAACAAATACAGAAGAAATTTAGCATTGTACATCGGATGCTCGTACATCCCACGAGTGCTGGACTCGACACAAATGCATTCAACGAATCCAACATTAAAGCATCCAATCGGCCATATATTATGTTATTATTGTTCGAGAGAAAAAACAATTCATTCTGGTACCAATGATCCCACCAATTGTCCAGCTTATACAACTAAAACCAATACAAATGATTTTCCTCTGCTCTGCAAATGTAACCGATTTACGATTAATTTTTATAATTTATTATTCAACATGAAATACTAATAAAACTGGGTTCCCTTTCAGTAACTACTAATCGAATCACACTACCCTGTGAATCCACACTCATACCTTGTCCAACGATGAAAAAAACATACTCGTGGATATACCCTCATTTAATCGATATGGTAGCTCAACTGGACAACGGAACGAACCTACCGATGGCTGATTACTTGGATAAATTTAATTTGATGGCTTCGTCGCAAAAAGTAATTACAAAAAATCAACCTCCATATAAACCTAATCCGCCGATAAAGAAGCAAGGAACGCCTTACATAATTCACGAGGACCCCTACGACAAGAAATTTTGCATTATAGTCTTTCTAATTTTTATTTTTATTTTGTTACTGTTGATTTCAGTGATTTTGTTAATTTCTCGTTATCATTTAGTACATAGGCAACGAATCGCTGCGGTTATAACTACGATGTAATTTTTTTGTTTCATAATAATGTTGATTTTTAGTACCCTAAGAGTGAATGAATATATTTTCCTTGTGCGAGAATATAAATTTTTACTTTAATTATATTTTTTAAAAGCAATAAGCGTACAATTTTTCTTACATAATAGATGAGTGTAATTTTGTTTTGCAGACATTATCACAGCTAATGTAATTTTTTTTTCAAATAGGCACCTATTCAATTCTTAAGTATTTATTTTACACAAAATAATTATTTTTAAAAATTAATTAATTACTTCGGTCAATTTTTTTCAACATTTAAATGAGTACACAATAAACAAGCCTAACAAAAAGAAAAAACGTCAACAATTCAAAACAAAATAACAATTTTTTTAAACAGAGAAGCGAGAAATTGAGGTGAATAAAATGGTAACATTTCCTTTCATTAAAATAATAATATTGCGATGGCCAAACCACTACTGAATTGATTGGTGAATTATTTTTTCGATAAAATTTCATCGATAAAACTTTCAGCTTCGGCAAAAACTGCTTCTGGTGTTTGGATGGCGTTTATCTGTGAAGATGGATTATTGATTAATATTTTAAAATAATTAGGTAAGGGTAAGGTTTAAATATTTACGTACTTTTTTGGTTTTACTAGCGAATGTTTCGATAATAGGGTCATTATTGGCGTGGAAAGTGTCTAGTCTTTTCTTAATTGTTTCTTCGTTATCGTCCGAACGACCCGATGTTTTCGCTCTGCCGAGAAGTCGTTCGATCATGATTTTATCGTCGGCTTCTAAGTAAACAATTACGTCGGCTGGGGCAATCTGTAACGTATTTGAATTAATCGATATTTATTACTCGTATAAAGTATCTAAGCTCATGAAAAATATGAAAATAAGTAAAATTAGGTGTGGGTATGTAAGGAATATAGATTGGCGATCCATTTTTCATAGGTGTACCATGAGAAATTATACACACGAGACAAACTAGGTCAAGATGATTCTATAAATATACGAATGTGTGTTTGAAATGACACCCTGAGCTGTTGCTTTACCTTGCTACGAAAAAAACACACACCACGAATGTACGTAGAAAACAATGAATGAAATAGGTACCTAATAAACTGTTTTCATTCATGTCATAATCATTGTAATAGAACAGCACTACCATTTAACGATATTTACGGTTCGGTGGAAATAATTTGATAAAACAGGACGTGACCAAAGGAAGTGCATGGGTACTCGCTATATACTCGTATTTAGAGGAAGTTTAAATTTTATATCATTTCTAAAACATACTGAGTTCTAGATTTAGATTAGGTAGGTGAAGATACCTATCTATATGAATTTTTAAATAACGTTGTAGACCAATGAAAAATGTATAAAGCCAGGCCAGTCCATTTGAATTTTAAATGATGTTTTAAAACGTGAAATTGATTACAGTTTGAAAAATAAATCAACTTACATTTTTTTCGAAAAGTTCTCCTTGAGCTTTTTCTCTTGGGTAACCATCGATCAGGAATCCTTTCGAGGTTGGTAACTCTTTCAATAATTTTTCAACTAATAATGTCAATACGAATTCCTATACAAATATAAAACAATTACCAACGTTAGAATCAATTTTCATGGTTTTAATTTTTGCGAAAATGGAGTGAATCATGGTGGAACTTACCGTAGGCACGAGACCACCTTCTTTCATAATCTGAGATGCCTCTTTACCACGATCGGATCCAGATTGTACTTCATCACGCAGTAAATCACCAGTGGAAACGTGGGTAAATCCGTATTTAGCTACGATTTTTTCACATAATGTTCCTTTTCCACTGCCGGGACCACCTTTAATGCAAATAAAATCATAATTGTGAGGATTTGATAATTTACAGAGTGGTGTTTGGGTACTCCAAGGCTTACTAATCTGCTAATTAATTTTAAAAAACATATCTCAAGTATAAAAAATGAGAAAATCTATCAAATTTCAAAAAAAAAGAGTTAAAATTAGAATATAAAAATTTGTAAAAAGAACTTGATTTAAAAATTAAATGAAAAAAACTTCTAATTTTATTGGTTTGGAAAATAATCGTATTTTTGGAACCCTTGGGAACTCCTGAAATTGGCGAAATAGGTAAAAACTCGTCACAGGTGATTAGTAAAGATAAGAAATATGTAGGTACTTATTTGAATTTTTCAATTCTGAGCATAAATATTTTTAAAATTTTAAATAAAATTTCGATCTGTATATAATTTTTACATTCACTCTGATCCAATGAAAAAAAAATCCAATATGCTGTAATAAGTACGTCAGAGTCACGTGCCTGTTACAAATTTATCAAAGGTCTACCTGTCTGTTTGAGAAATTGGTACTTAGATAATTAATTAAACTATGCTTAAAACTTGGAAGTATTAATCCGTTATATGTAGGGTGGAATTCAGAGAAAGGGTTGGGTACCAACGAACGTGTAGTCTAACCGACAGGAAGTCTTACTATACCCAGTCTCATATCTCCTAACTGTTGATGACAGGCAACCATCAACACGCAAAGGTATAATGAATTACTCAAGTTTTCCAAAAATTTAACAAAAATCATAATTTTAAGTACCCACATTTCAGTGGTAGAATTTTTTAAATTTGTGGTATACAGGGTGTTCCGGTCGCAATGCACCGCCTTCAAACCAGAGCAGCAGCTACCCAAACTACATAGGTGTATGCATGTTTGCCGACACCAGTATTTGAAGAGGCAAATTTATGCTCTAGTTGTGCTGAGTTATATTCATGTTTTGCATAACTTGAAAATTGAAGGAGCTTCAATGATTTTAAAATTTGTAGACCTCATAGCTCTTGCAATTTTCAAGTTATGCAAAATTTTGTAAGAGTCATTTTTTGTTGAGCTTTTTCAGTTCTACAAAATGAGCTAATAATTTTTTGCCTAATTTCAAAATTGAAAATATGAGAGACCATTTTGAAAAAAAAAAATGAACTTTGAGAAAATAATGTCAATTTATATCTTTTTAATGGTTGTAGCTCCTTCAATTTTAGAGTTATTCTAAGAACTATTAAATCATCCTGTAGAGCTCAAAAAGCTCAACAAAAAATGACTATTACAAAATTTTGCATAACTTGAAAATTGAAGGAGCTATGAAGTCTACAAATTTTTCAAATAATTGTGGCTCCTTCAATTTCAGAGTTAGGCAAAACATGAATATAACTCATTTTGTAGAACTTGAAAAGTTCTAGAACAAAGTTTCAAAAAAAATTGCCCATCTATATTATCAGCGCAGTTACGACGTTTTAAAACATTTACAAGGACTAGTGCATAACTTTGCCCCTTCAGATCCTGGGTTCGACAGACATGCATACACTAATATAGTTTGAGTAGCTGTATCTCTGGTTTGAAGGCAGTGCACTGCGAACGGAACACCCTGTACACATTTTGCTTGTTTGCATTTCTGAAGGGGCCGTATAATTCAAAATTGCTGTATCTGATCCCGTTTAAAAATGAAGATAGGCAAAATTTTTACATCAGTAATTATTTTTCAAACATTTTTTCTTATCGCCCTAATTACTTGAACTTTAATTTTTTGTAAATTTTTTGAAAACAATTCAATATACTTTTGTGTGTTGATGGTTGCCTATTATCAACAAAAAATTCACCAAAATCCTATTTTCAAGTGACTGGTTATAGGGTGAAAGGATTTTTTTTTTTTGTAAAAACGTTTGTGCTAGACACATGGCTTGAGTTCATTTCTGAAGAAGCTGCAGCAATTCTTGAATATACAGCTCCTTCAAAAATGAACGTTGGCAAAAACTTGACACCAAAATTTTCTCTCCCCCCCTTCCCCCATCAACCTAGGTACTTGATATTATGATTTTTGATAAATCTTCTGAAAATGTAATTCAATAATACTTTCGTGTTTTGATGGTTGCCTACAACCAACAAAAAATTTACCAAAATCATAGTTTCAAATATCTAGGGCGATAGAAAAAATGTTTGCAACAAAATTTATGACATGCATATTTTGCCTATCTGAATTTTTGAAGAGACTGCAGCAATTCTCAAATATACGATTCCTTCAAAAATGAAGATAGGCAAAATATGTAGGTCACAAATTTTTTTATAACAATTTTGCTTACCACCCTAAGATCTAAGGTACTTTATATTATAGTTTTTCGTAAATGTTTTGAAAACGCTTTTCAATTAATAATACTTCTGTGTGTTGATGGTTGCCTACAATCAATAAAAAATTTACCAAAATCATTGTTTCAAGAATCTAGGATGATGAGAAAATTTTTTTGTATAAAGATTTATGGAATAAAGTTTTGCCTATCTTTATTTTTGAAGGGACCATATCTAATCCAGAATTGCTGCACCGCCTTCAAAAATAAAGATAGACAAACAAATTCCTATCAATTTTTTACACAATTTATTTATCCCTAAATTTTTTAAAACTTTTCTGTAGAACTCTTCAAGCTCTACAAAATGAGTTATATTCACGTTTTGCCTAACTCTAAAATTGAAGGAACCACAATTATTTGAAAATTTGTAGACTTCATAACTCCTTCAATTTTCAAATTATACAAAATTTTGTAAGAATCATTTTTTGTTGAGCTTTTTGAGCTCTACAAAATGACTCAATAGTTTTTAGAATAATTCTAAAATTGAAGGAGCTACAACGATTAAAAATATATAAAGTGACATTATTTTCTCAAAGTTCAATTTTTTTTCCAAAAATTTTTCAAAATGGTGTCTCATGTTTTCAATTTTGGAATTAGGCAAAAAATTATTAGCTCATTTTGTAGAACTCAAAAAGCTCAACAAAAAATGACTCTTACAAAATTTTGCATAACTTGAAAATTGAAGCCTACAAATTTTCAAATCATTGAAGCTCCTTCATTTATCCCTAAATTTTTTAAAACTTTTCTGTAGAACTCTTCAAGCTCTACAAAATGAGTTATATTCACGTTTTGCCCAACTCTAAAATTGAAGGAGCTACAATGATTTGAAATTTTGTAGACTTTATAACTCCTTCAATTTGCAAGTAGACAAAATGTTGAGAGATTCCTTTTTTGTAGATCTTTTTAAACTTTACGAAATGAGTTGATAATATTTTGCCCAATTCTAAAACTGAAACCTTGGGAGACCATTTCAAAAAAATAAATTAAGAAAAAAAGCAATTTCAAGAATGTGAACATCTTTTTATCTTCTAAAGGACTGTAACTCCTTCAATTTTGGTGCTAGGTAAAAATTTAAAGTTTATCTTACAGAGCTCAAAAATCTCAACAAAAAATTACTCTTTCAAAATTTTGTCAACTTGAAAATTGATGGAGTTATGAAGCCTATTATATTTAAAATCATTGTATGTAGCTTCTTCAATTTTAGAATTAGGCAAAACATGAATACAACTCATTTTGTAAAGCTTGAAAATTTCTACGAGAAAATTTTGAAAAAAATTTGCCTATCTGTATTATTAGCGGAGTTACGACGTCCTAAAAAAAATCATCTTCATTAGTGCATATAGCATTGCTTCTTCAAATCTTACAATCTACAAATATGCATACACTTGTGTTGTTTGGGTAGCTGCACTACTGATTTGAAGGCGGTGCACTCCTATCTAAAATTCTAAACACACTGTATGTACTTTCGTGTGTTGATGGTTGTCTACCATTAGGTGATTTAGGAGACTCCCCTCCACATGTACTGGGATACACGTTAGTACCTGTCCTTGCTCGGGTTCCTAACTACCATAGCGTTTTATTAATAATGGAAACTAAAAAATTGCATTTATAAGTAGGTAGTTATACGTCATTCATAGCTCTGAAATTCCCTGCTAAAACCTCTCCGCAGTCTCTTACGTATTATGTGACCTATCTTATCAAAACTTTTGAATGGCTACCTAATTACATAGAATAAATAAACGTGTATCACCGTAATACAGATATGCACTACATACATTATATCAGGCACGAGCGAAATAAATTTTTGCAACAGTGACCTTGAAATTTTACACCTAAAGAAGCAAAAAATTGCTTTTCGAGAAGTTCTCAAGGTACATAAGCTATTTAGCGACCATTGAATTGAAATCTTGTTGAATAAATGAAAATAAATTACCCAAGATCCAAATAACGGGTAATTTTGCTTCTTTCAAAGCGGCTGTATCGACCGGTGGCATTTTTCAATTCTACGAAAAAACTGAAAAAATACAAAACAAAATGCCTAATTAAAAATAACATCTGAGGTCAGAAAATAGGTACGTAGGTAGATAAAAAAATTCACCAATAACGATAACAAAACCAAAACAACATTGCGTTAGTGTTGTTTTAAATTTCGTAGAAGAAATCTAAAATCGTTGTTTTTTTATTGATTTTTTTCCTTCATTGTTCGAAAAGAGGTTGTGTAAACATGATAAATTTCTGAAAAACCGTTTCAATATCGCGGTGTCCTCATTTAAAATGTTCATACTAGAACATTCGACTAGATTTTATTCGAAAATAGAAGCTACCTACTTGGAAAGTAAACACCTACATAATCGTTTCGATGATAATGAAAATGCGAATAAAATGAGATTGACTTTTTTAAGCTCGAACTGATGGTTGAAAATATACTTTTGATAAGTATACATTGAGATTTTACAAGCAATTTCAGAATTTCTAACGAATCATTGGATTCGTTATGTATTCAATACGAAAGCTCAAAAAAATAAATAAGTTCAGTGAACACAATGATCCTTGATCCATATTCGAAAATTCAAGGTTAAATCATCTTCAGATTATTATTTAATTTTACATTCGTACGATTAACCAAGTATTATTGAACGCTAATAACAAACATATAAATAAATTACTGATAAGAACTCATTATCATTATCACTATCGCTTATTATGGTTGATTCAGAAGTGCACACGAATAAGACAGCAGGTAGGTATAAAATACAGATTCGCTTTCATTCATTCAATCGCTCATAAAACTAACGTGATGATTACTCGACTTACTCGTTGTGATTATTTTGTTTAGAAAATTGACCTTTCGTTCGATAAATTGCATGAAAATGATTCCTGAAACTGCTATAATTAGTTTTTTTGGACTAATGTTGGTGTTTAGAATGCTAATCTCGAAGTTATGACGAATATTTTGAAGCTTTTCTGAAGGTAATTCGAATTATATTTTTTAAATAGATGTGTACCCAGCTGACTGACGAATCGACTCGTAGATGATTAATTTTATGAATCGTTAATAAATTTTATTTTATTTTTTAGTCTCATGGGCCCTCAAAATTGGCAAAAATTGGAAATATGTGAAGTTTAATAAGAGGATGATAGGTACGAGTAGATTCAAAAGATTGATCCTTCAATCTGAAGTACTGTCTACCTACTTCGTGATGTAGGTTCAGTTCAAGTACCTGTCAACAATGTCTTGATGACGTTTTTCTCATCTGTTTAGCATTAAGTTGGTGATTCACGATGCATTTATTTTCATATTTTAATTTTAATTAAATTTTACATACTTTTAGAAGGTTAGAACCATGCTAGATATTCAATTAAATTTTTCACAGAGCACATTGTAATATTACGAGAAATGTAGAACATAAAAAAAACATCATCTGGTAATTAATTCCTTCCTTTTTAATATTTGTTAATTTGACTGGCTGAAACACGAGTTATGATGCGAACAGAAACACTTCACTAATTGATAAGCATCGCATGTAATGTATCGAATATTCGAACACTTTCGATTCGAGAAGTATTACATCAAACATAATTCATATTAAACGTGATTCAATATCTAGTCACCTTAAAAATTAGTATTTAAATAAACTTCGAATAAAAATTATCACTAAGATACTTACACAGGGCACTAGCTGAAAGTTGAAGTATAAAAGTTGCAATCAACGTTCGCACTAATGACACTGAATAAAATGAACTTGGCGCGAAAATTGTTTTCTAAGTTGACACCGGCGAAGTTCTTTGCCAGTTATTTTTATCATTAAAATGTACGGTGAAAGAGTCCAGAATGGATTTTCTTATATTTGAATTCGAGTAACATTAGAGGCGCGAAAAGATCAGTTTTGAGCAGAAATTCGTATTGTTTCGCCGAAAACACCACAGTTAGACTGCTTCATCCTTGGATTTGTAAACATTTTATTTTAGGAACGTACGTTCGCGCGAACGACTCCTACTTGGATGAAATTTTAACTGCGAAGGTTTCACCTCGAGCACATGAAGGGTATCGATTCAGCTCGCGTTCGTTTCATTGGTCAATTTTCAGAGGGGTAGGTAATCCGCGCGTTTTCGTGGTTACGAAAACTGCATGGAAAATCATTCGATATAACGGAACAGGGAGGATAATCGACATTGAAATTTTCTAACGGATTTTAAACGTAAGTAATCAATTTTTTTTTCGAATGGTTGGAATACAGATACCGTTCGAGAATCTCGTAGTAAAAAAATAATAAATGCAAAAAAAATCACATTTGTAATTTAAAATTCTACTTTATTCGTTAAACAAGCAGAAAAAATTATTTATAAAAATCTTATCGATAAAAATAAATTAATTAAAATTTCGACCAAGAGAGAAAAAAAATCCACACGATAAAGTTTTCAAATCGACAATAATTATATCAACAACAAAACTAGTACAAAACTTTAAAAACGCGATCATTCGCCACGAAAACGCTTAAAAAATATTTTAACAGCCTAAAATTCATCAAGTAATAAAAAAAAGTACGTAAATCCATCTAGAATCACACTCTTTTAAAAAAAATTAAGGTATTTTTTACTTAGGGTAACTTTCTACTTGAGCATGGGTTTGCAATGTATTTCCTTGAGAGAGATTACCTCGATCGTTCGTACCATTGGCATGAGAGACTGACACAATGTTATTTTGGACCGGTTTTCCGGCGTTTGTAGAACGTCGAGACCTAGGAGGTCCGTAACCGTTGACTTGCGGTTTGGCTGCGATGTTTTCCAGGATTTCGTCTTCCAAGTCTTGCAAAAGGGCTGCTTCGAAGTTCATGGGGACTTGTTGTCGAGCGTCGGCCCCGTGTTCTAAGGCGAAATCTTCTTGGACGTGTTGGATGGATTCGAATAGAGCTATGTTGAAGGCTTCCTCGACTTCCGGAGTTTCGGTGTCGCCGTCAACCTGGCAAACGGTAGAAAAAATGCTTTAGAATTAGATTAATGAATTAGATGGTGTTTTAAAAAGGCTCAATATACGATTTATTTTAATAGAAAAAAAAAAAAAAAAAAAAAAACAGCTAAGTAATTGACTACTAAATATTTGTATATTTTGGGCACCACTAAATGAGAATTTTTTTCAAAAATAATTTTAAGAATTAATCTTGTAGATAGATATCTCAATTGTGATAAGATTACTTAGTTGGAATGTTGGATATTTTCCCCAAAAAGTCAACTTTTCTCCCCACCTCTTCACACAGATCACTTGGAGACGAGAACTCGTAAATTTAGGCAAATATTAAAATGCTACAGTGCATTCTCTGCTTATTTGATTTTTTGGATCATTGCCAGCAGACATTTTAGCGTTTTTTTTTTTTGCAAACAATTTACATCGAGCATACCGTGAAATTAAGTTTTATAGCCGGATTAAAATAATACAGAGAATATTTTTTAATGCTTTTGAAACTATACCATGACCAGTCTGTGTTCGGTATCCAAAACTTTGAGCATAGGCAACGTTCTTTCTCTAAATATTTCCAAACGTTTACGAAATGCAGGAATACTATCGTCCCATCGTCCACGACTTAATTGTAATTTTGAGCAATCGAGTAGAATTATCCAAGGATGTTGCTGGTACTGAAATAAATGTTCGAATCGATCAATACTAAATTTTCAAATCGAAACATCTGTAAAAAGTAACACCTAGATACCTTATCTTCGAAATCGTGCAATTCGTCTAAATCCCTCGGAAATCCATCGAGAATTATACCACTGGCATTGATGTGTGCCATCATAGCTCTATCTAAAGCTGAATTTACGACATCCTTGAAATAAATAAATTACAATTGTTATCCAAGTTCGAGAAAAGTTTACGATTTTAGCAACGTTTTCGATTACTTTATCGACCATTTCACCGGCAGAAATGCTATCTCTGATTTTTTGAGCTTCTTCAATGGGTATATCTCTACTGTTGACCAAAGCCCGAAGTACTCCTCCCATGCTTATATGAATCCAGCCTGGCAATCGTCGTAAAACTTTACCAATCAAGAGACCTTTATTGCTACCAGGGCCACCTAAATTTAAAATATGAAAAATTAATCGAGATATTACTTATTTTAGGATTTAAATCACGATTATAGATCACCTATCACATATACAACTACAGGGTATCCACTCGGCGGAGGATTATGAATTGATACAGCTGTAGTAGTAGTTAATGATCCTGCGGGATTGGTGACAGGAGGAATTACAGGTATAGTAGGAGCAATATCGTTTACAGTTGTGGTAGGTATTGTTAGTATAGGATCGGGAGGTAGCGTAACCACGTTTCCATTCGGAATTGATCTCATAGCATTCATTTTCTCAGCATCTTGCGAACCGATGATTCTCAATATGACTGCTCTAAAGTCATTGTAAACTTCGCCCGGGTTCCTTTCTCCGTTTATCTGGCATGATAATATATGTAGGTAAGTATTTAGATATATTTTATGATATATTGAAGAGCATCGATTGAGTTATTATTACCGAAGTGAGCATTTTACGTTGGTCGTAGAAATCAGCCACTGGTAGGACATTCTTGTAAAAATTATTCAATTCCATTCGAGCTAAACTAAGCACAACGTGGCCAAGTTTTGCACCATATTCTATTTGTTTTTCTAGACTGCTTCGTGTCCATGCTAACACAATTATGCCGCTGACAGCTTTAATCTGTGTGACAGAAAATTTATGATTATAGTCCAGTAAAATAGGGAGATGAAATTGCATTTCGGGTTATCAAAAAATGTTTTGCTTTAAAATGTTCCTTTCGACGTCCTGATTAACCACTAAAAAGTTCCCGAACCTCACCCCTCGGGAAGTCCCCCAATTGTGGACCTAAAGAGACCCCCTCGCGGTTTTTTAACCGTAACTCTGTAAATATGCGTGAAAATGATAAAATGGACATAACTAAAATTGAAGTATATAAAATTCGCAACAAAAAAGGTTATATTCATTTTTTTCGAAAAGTAAACGGGTGACGCAAAAACAGAGGCAATACATTTAAAATGCCCATCTGTTTCGCAAATAAGTTATAATTTCGAAAAAAAAACTGCATGTATGCTAATGATGACCCTCCAT
>FIZU01051809.1:0-15121 GCA_900064475.1 Pseudococcus longispinus
CCCCCCCACCCTCGCCCAGAGAAAATCCCAAAATCAAACCTGACTTGCTTCTTTTTTATTACATCACGTTTGAAATTGCTTGAATTCTTTTTTTTTGTTTTTTTCTTTGGGAAAAAGGTTGGAAGGGGTTAAGTGAATAAATTCATCAAAATATCAGCTCGAAAAAACGGACTCCAAAAAAAATTTCCATTTTTAAATTTCTGTTTGAACTGTGCTTTTGATAAGGTATTTTTCAGAAAGCAGCTGTTGAAGTATTCGTAAATTGTAGGTTGTGAAAAAATGATGATTTTTAATAGGTAGTTAAATGAAAATTTTGAAGGTATTTTGATGAACTTTTTTAACATATTTTTGATGGTTGAGTGTATTTTTTTACATTTTCTTGGACTGTAATCTGAGTATGTAGAAATTTTTAGTATTTCAGAAGCTTTTTTTATTTTTTCAAGAGCTATGATTATCTCAAATGATGTGGTGATTGGGTCAGGAGGGGTAGGGGTAGGTAAAAATTGAAGAGAATATAATTTTTTAATTTTTTTGATCTTGGAATTTGCTAATAAATAGAACTTTGGATAACTGAATACTTTTATTTGATTTGTTTGGGGAGGGGGGGGTGTTGAAACATTTCTGCAATACCGTTTCAGTTGAAAACTTGCATATTTTTCCGAAAAAATATTGTTAAAAAGTCGAGTGATGAAAAAAAATTGGAGCTGTTGATTTCATTTTTATTTTTCAATCATGAAGGGACCATGATTCTCCTTATTTTTTGCAAAATGGGCGAAGAGAAGGGAGTGAACTGCTGTACTTACCTATTTAATATTTTGTCAAAAATATTTTTTTCTATTTTTTTTTACAAAAAATGGCAAAAAACTAATTTTTAAGAGTAGGACATCTGAAAAAAACAATGGCAAAAAATTGCAAAATTGATGATATTTTTAATTAGAAAGTTCTTCGAACGTATTTAAGAAAGTGTAATTAAAAGATTTTCAATTTTTTTCAAAATAATCAATTTTTTAAACCAAATTTTTAGTATGATTGAAAAAAAATTTTCAAAAAGATGGTGTAAGGTTTGAACACAACCTGGTGATCTACTCTCATAAACGTCTTAAAATTTTTTTCCGGCATGAAATTTAAAAAAAATATTGACCAAAAAAAATTCGTGTTTTGTTGTATCGTTTTTACTAGACCCCCTACCCCCTCCAAAAAAAGATTATCTGATAGTTAATAAAAAACGATGAAACGTTAAACGTAACGAAAATATATTCGAAACGTTCGAAATAAAATTATGAAAACCTTGACGAAAAAATTTCTTCATCTTCTCATTTGAATGTTGAAAGTGAGACTGAAACTTGAGAATAAATTTCACTCAATTTTTATCCGAAATTTTAAATTTAAAAAATAAATTTTTCTTAAACAACCCCGATGGTTTCCATTTCAATCTTTAATGCCATCCTTCAATATACCTATTTACCTACTCTCAGACTTGTTTCCACCTACTAGATGATAATCAACCCTCAAAAATTCTCTCACGAAATATAAACATTAATCAAAAATGAATTACCCATGTACCTAACCCAATTTGCCACCAAATTATAAAAAAATGATAAAAATCCAATCAAAAATCGCACATTTAAACCTCCACCTACAACCTGATAATCTCTTTGTCCACAATAAACTTGAATTCGTAAACATATTGGTAAACAAAACTGAAAAAATGACACCGACCTATATCTTTTTTTCAGAATTCCAACGCAGAGGTCATAATGTGTGAAAAAAATTCATAAATATGTGCCTCTGCCTATAGCTCATTTGATTACACAACTTGATACCATTTTCCTCATACCAAAACGAACGTCTATATCATCGTAAATTCGCTATATACTATACAAAAGTTTAATTCAAATCCGCCGTCATCAATCAATCCGACGATTATACGACAATGAGAAATGATAACGTATCGAATCTTTCGCAAAGAGAAAAAAAGTAATGCAATAAATCACCCATACGTATCGGGGAGTTATAAAGATGAAATAAATCTATTAAAACCTTATGGCTGTGAGAAAAGTGTTAAACACATGCGGCATTAAAAAGTGAAGTTATTCGAATATTAAAATGTTGAGGTCTACGTAGTACGTATGTATGAACATGTCGATTACGAAAGTACCCACACTTTACACACAGGTACTCATCATGCGGAATGCTGGTTTTAAGACTAACTGTAATCGAGTATGTTATGTTTTTTTTTTTCGCCCATCACTGTACCAGTAGTTTACTTCTACTTCGAATGACATTCGCTTATTATTTTTTTATCGCGCGAGTAGATTATTGAAATTACCTACTTGTCTTTTAATTGTCATTTTTATGTACGTAACGCTGTCTGTGGTGCGTGAGATCCTATTAAAGTAATGTGGAATCGTACGTACAGATTCCATAAAACAAATAAGGAACTAATAGCGACATGAAATTCAACTTTAGATCGTCCGGATGAAGTTTTGCTCTGGTTTTTGATCCGAGAGTATTTTTATTTATGTATTTGGATTCTAGAAGTGGTAAAAAGAGCGGTTTTCTGGGTGAAGAGGGGGTGGGGGATTTGGCTTTCGGAGGGAATTTTGAAAATAGATAGGGAAGTTGTCTGCAATTCTTGATCAATTTTTTTTAGATTTGCAGGGATGATGGACCCTGTCAAGGGTCATTCCTGGAGTTTTTTTCTATGTTTAAAAATATGTTCTTTGGTATAGAAATTAGGCAAAAAATAAGTTTTTTGAATTTTTGAAGGTCTTTCATCCAAACAGAAAATTCTGAAAAAATAATGGTTTCGAAAATTTAAAAAAAAAAACATTTCAACTGCAAAAATCTCGAAAACGAAGTCCACTAGGAAAAAAATTCAAATGTGTAGAAGAAAGAGAATTTCAAGCTCTACAATTTTCATCCATTGCATTTTTTTCGTAGCACCCTTAGTTTGGCCAGAAAATCCATGTTTATGACAAATTTTTGAACTTTTTAATTTCAAAAGTGAAACAACTTTGACTCTCGAAAACTAAGTCCCCTCGAAAAAAATCAATCGCTTAGAGAAGAAAGTGAATTTCAAGCTCTACAATTTTCATCCCTTGAATTTTTTTCCAAGTACCCCAAGTGTGGCTAGAAAATCCATGTTTGTAGGAAACGTACGAATTCGATGGTTTTGAAAAAGAATAAAAAAAAATACCATTGACTTTGTAAATTTCCCATAAACATGGATTTTCTATCCAAACTAAGGGCGCTACGGGAAAAATGCAAGGGATGAAAATTGTAGAGCTTGAAATTCTCTGCTATGAGCTATCAAATTTTTTCTAAAGGGCTTAGTTTTCAAAATTTTTAGAGTTGAAAGTTTTTTCACTTTTTAAATTATCGACATCGTCGTTTCATTATTTCATATTGACATGAATTTTCTGGCCAAAGTAAGGGTGCTACGAAAAAAATTCAAGGAGTGAAAATTATAGAGCTTGAAATTCTATTTTGTCTACGGTTAGCAGTTTTTTTCAGAAAGACTTACTTTTTGAGATTTTTGCAGACAAAGTGGGCTCAGTTTTCGAGATGTTTGAAAACAAAGTTTTTCAATTTCTGAACTTATCGACTTCGAAAATCTGCCATAAACATGGATTTTCTGGCCAAAATGAGGGTGATACGAAAAAAAAATGCAAGGGATGAGAATTGTAGAGCTTAAAATTTTCGTTCTCCTATGAGCTATTATTTTTTTCTAGGGTGCTTTAGTTTTCGAGATTTTTGCAGTTGAAATGGTTTTTTTTTTCATTATCAAAACTATCAAATTTTTAAATGGGCCACCCTGTATGTTTGTACAACATTTTTTTCTCAGAATTGTCTGTTTGGGTGAGAGACCTTCGAAAAAATCGAAAAACTTCTTTTTTCCACCACTTTTTGTCCTTAAAATGGTTATTTCCGATGGAAATTTTTTTCTTGCAATATATCAAAACATCTATAAATGCACTACTAACTTTAATTTACACCAAATTGGTTCATTTTTTCCAATCTTCTTTCAAAATATCCGAATGACGCCATTTTGAGAACCCAAAACCTTCTCAGAGATGACCCAGGGACTTAAAATTCATGTCTAAAATTATTTCAAGTCGAAATCGATCATTTTTGAAAAATTGAGAAATTTGATTTTTTGCATATTTTCACGAATTAAGTGGAGAAGTATTTTTGAGTTTGGAAAATTTCAAACGTAAAATGAGCTGAAAAAAAAATTCTCGATTTCACTGAAATTGCAATATGTTTATGTTGCATATCGATATCTAGACATCAATTTTAGGTCCCTGGGTCATTTCTGAGGAAGTTGTAGATTCCAAAATGCCTTTTCGCGTCATTTGTGTAGGTATTCTTAAAGAAAATTTGGAAAAATTGGAAAAACCCAACGAATTTGGTCCAAATGCAGGTTCGTGGTGTATTTAGGTGTCATTGATGAATGATGGTAGACTGCAAGGAAAAAAATTTTGACCAGAAATGGCCAATTTAAGCGGCAAAAATGTTTGAAAAATCAGTTTCCCGCGTTTTTGAAGGTTTTTCATCAAATAGGAAGTTTTGAAAAAATATATGTTGTAAATATGGGTATACTATAATCATACATTCTGAAAAAAATTGAAAAAATTACAGGAATGATCCTTGGTAGGATCTATTATCCCTGCAAGTTTGAAAAAATTTGGTTGAGAATTATGGAAAATGAAAATTTTAACGAAAAAACTGCATTTGATCTCCCTTGAGGAGGTGTGAGGGAGGTAAGGACCTATAAATTTTATCAGGACGGTTTCAAACCATAAAGATCATCTTCCACTATTTATTTCCAAAATTTCCGCCGAAGTTCAAATCACCTCTCCTTACCCCGCCATGCTCTTCATTTTATTCGATGACATTGAAAAGGAAATTGACCTGTGAATTAAGTATACAACTAATTTGGATAATAGGATTGGATTATTTCGTATTTCTTGAGAAATATTACGAAAAGGTTTGTATTGTTTGATATTTCGATCATAATTTAATTCTAATGTCAATATGATAACTTGAAGTTGTACCGAAAACTCGTACCTACTCTTAAGTCTTATAATCTTATAGCATTAGTGCGAGTTTAATCACCTTATCTATTTGGTATTTTAATCGCTCACGATTGTTATTGCAATTAATCGAATTTATTCGAGACAATGAAATTTGTATTGAGGAAAATTTTACAAAAAAAATACGAAGATACTCGAAATGAAAGACTTTCTTTATCATAATCGAGCTTTTTACCAAATGAATAAAGTCTATAGAGGGCTAAATGAGAAATCAGACAGGTGAAAAGCTACACTCGAACGACTCAACTTTTCGACTAGACTAAAAAGTTATCCGTTTTATAGGTCATTTTTGACACATTATTTTACATTCGATTGTAATTAATCATAATCACATAAAAATAGCGCCATGGCACATCACACAGCGTGCTACAATACGTCAAGAATTACATAACAGGCTAAATTGCCCCACGTAATGTTTAGGCACTAATGTTATATTAAAAGTTGAACTTGGAATCTTATATTATTTCACCATCGAAAGATCTCAACATCTGTAGACCTAACTAACATTAGGATTAATTGAATGAATTATTTTTATTAAAAAAGACTCGACGATTTTCAAGGTTCAATTATCTAACTAACGATAATTTTTTACCCATTGTTCAATTTAGTCGAGTTATCGCATCACGTCCCATGAGTTTATACTGATCTGGGTATTGATCGAAAGATAATGTCTTCGCGACATCATGTAACTTTATTGTTAGAGAAAACTGCGCGAAAGAGAGAAAAAAATCGTTCATAGCGATCATTACAGTATTGGAATATGTGTGAAATGAACCTTGCCAATAATTAATAAGTTACCCATAAGTATTTACCTATTTATTGGCTTGGTTCGGAATACGAAACGACCACAAAACGCCATACATGATCGAGTAATTGAAATTCTTTTCGTTCGAGCGAATAAACCGAGGTATTTTCGCGAGCTAATGCCACCGGTTTTAGATAAATTTTTCATAGAAGAAAATTATACGCGGTCGAGGTCCTTAAACTCGTCAATCGTATGATGAATAATGTCGTATTTTTTAATCGAAAGATTTACTTTCGGATTAGAATTTGCGTAGAGAAAGGAATCGAAACGATGATTGAAAATGACGTTGTCAACTAGATAGGTGAAACTTGATCGAAGACATTTTTGCATTTTTTGAAGGTTCGATAGTTTGACAAATATCGTTTGATTGGTAATGTTAGATGCAGGTAAATATTGACTAAGGTGGAATTTTTCTAAAATAAATTAATGAAAAATAACCAGAAAAAATCTTGCATTTGAAATCAAATTTTTATACCGAAGGAAATTTCTAATTCGTGTTTTGATGGATAAAGATTATCGTTTGATCGAATTCAATAAATAGATACAGAAACTTTTTCTGCGCCAAAATTGAGGAGAAAGTTTATTTTTTAGTTCCAATCTACCTACTTTATTTGGTAGGTAAATTATTACCAACCTATCTACTCAGAGGGTGGCGCACCCAGAAGGGCTTTGGAGGTTGGAAACCCTTTATTAATCTTCAAATTTTTCTGAAGCAGTGATTGATAAAAAAAACAAACCTTAAAATAGCTAAAAATCTAATTATCAGTGTATTAAGAGAAGCATTTGTAGCAAATGAGTTGATACCATCACAGAAAATTTTCAAACTTTTCGGGTTCAAGACAAAAAAAATCGCAATTTTTTGTTATTTATTTACGTAATTTACCAATATGCAATACTGAATAGAGTTGAAGCATTCAACAAAAATGTTGATGCTCGATAAATCGTTAAATTTGCAAGATAATTGAAATTTTCATATAACTTATTTTGTAGTACTTCTAAAAATCTCCCAGATTGGTTATGTACGTAATTTGCCTAAATGCAATATTGAAGGCGTTATAGCCTTTAGAAAGTTTCGATTCTCAATAAATCTTTGAATTTGCAAGATAACAGAAATTTCTATATAACTTATTTTGTAGTATTTTTAAAAATCTCTCAGAATGGTTATGCACGAAATTTGTCTAAATGCAATATTGAAGGAGTTATAACCCTTAGAAAATTTCGATGTTCGATAAATCGTTGAATTTGCAAGATAATTGAAATTTTCATATAACTTATTTTGTAGTACTCCTAAAAATCTCTCTGATTGGTCATGTACGTAATTTGCCTAAATGCAATATTGAAGGAGCTATAGCATTCAAGATATTTCGAAGTTCAGATATTTTAAAATTTGCACACTTTTAATTATCATATTTTGAAGAACTGTTTCAAACTCGAAGTTGGTTTTTAGAAATTGTCACTTTTTCCTCCTCTCCCCTCCACCATAAGTGTAAACTACCAATTTTTGATCGAATAATTTTTTTTTGAAAAAAGCGTTTTTAAATATCTAAAAATTGTATTCAAGCCAAGTTTCAGTTTTGGCCTGAAATTTAATTTTTTCAAAATGAACTTTATTAAAACTTTTCGCTGCTTAACTTCAGTTTTATTTATAGGAAAATTCAACTACGGCTTTCCTTAAATTTTGACTTCTAATCGATTTTTAGCAATATATTTGTGTCAATTTCGAGCTTCACAATCGATTTGGTGTCGTATTCACTTCTTGCTTTTTTAGCCGATTTATAAAACAAATTATTATATTTTTCTTAGTGAAAGTCTAGCTGGCCTCCATCGATCATTATTTTAAATATGTACACTCTTCAAAACACACGACTGATCGTGCACCTGAATCTACTACAAAGATACGTTTATATTGTCATAGATCACGAAGACGATTCAACCATTTGCACGTGATAAGTGCTCGAAATAATGCTTCCTGAGCCTTGGAGAAACCCATCGACTTTTCAAGTTCAAACCAACTAATGAAATAATCAAAAAAAAGGACCCACTTCACTGCACCTCATTTTCTTGGTCGAATTTGTTTATGGGAGTCGAGGTCATTTTTAACAAATCAACGCTAAAATGTTGGAAATGTGTAATAACGATGTCATAGCTGTCTAACTACGAGTACAAACTCTAACGAGAATTCATCTTTTCAACCATTCGTGAAATTACAGGTAAATTATTTCAACTCAATGTACATGTTCATTGTACCTAGATTGCGAAGATTAGTCAGAAAAGGAAGAAAAAATAGGCAATGAAAATTTAGCACGGATTTCGAAAGGATTGCATCAGTCGGAGAAAGATGATCAATAAATATTTACTATACATATGCAATGTATGATGAATGCTGTAGCTGTAGCCAAAACGTGCTCGATAACCTGTATTTACAAGCATGATTGAAAACGTGGTTTTTAGCAGTTTTATAGAAAATACGCGAAATCGTCGGATCAGATGTAGAGAACAAAAATCGTAGGTTAATTATTTTGCAAAATTATCTATGAATTGAATTACTTAAGCACTTTTGAAGTAGGTATTGACGATTTATCGAGATGAATATTACCTAATATATTTATAATAGGTACCTATTCTAATATTTAACACGTAAATTGGAAATATAAATAATTAGATATGTACAAGAATTTCTATATTACCTATACAAATAAAAAGATTTTAATTCTTATGTTCTCTTGTTTTTTTATAAGTGCAAAATAATATAACACTTCATAATTAATAAATTTTCAAATAGGTACATTCGTGTTTTTAAAGAAAAAAATCTCACTTTTCACCTCATTTTTAGAAAATGACGAAACATTAAACCGTTGTCACCGTTTAATTAATTTATGAATGCACTTCTCGTACATGTTTTATTAAAACACAAAAAAAATGCATATAAATTGTTGTAATTAGACGCAGAAAGTATACATTATTCTGACAACTTCCTGTATTTAGCATTAATCGTTCTTTAGTAATTAGTTGCAATTTTTAAATAGAAATTTCACATTTTCCTCCCTTAAATTCTATTGAAATTAATCGAATAGAAATGAAAAAATAAACTTACCCTAAAAAACCACTATTTGGGATCCAACACGAAAAAAAAAAGTGTAACTATTGATAAGATTAACCGGCGGAATACATCGACTGACGGAGAAATTTACCAACAGATCACATAAGGTAACTGATCTTAAACCGACCAACGATGACCATAAGACTGACTCTGGAAGTCTTTGGATTCTTCAACAATGATAATCTACCTCCTTCTTAGAATAAAAGTGAAAATCGCTTCACTATAATGCTAATTATGTTCGTTTGGACGGCAACGCAGATTTAATTCAGTTGATGCACGGATGCGCTATGCTAAGTTTTATTTTTTGGTAGGTACTAGGTAGGCCTAACTGGTTCCAGGTTGAGATTTTGTAAGCTCTTGGATAAAAATTCTTCGTGTTAACGAGTTCAGTTCAGCAAATTAAAAGGTTTTTGTGGGCCTTGATTTTGATGACTTTTGAGTTTGGTAGGTATCCTTGTTAGCAAAGGTGATGTAGTAAAATTATAGTACATCCGGGAGCTATGGGATCTTTACCAAAAGGTTTTCGGATTATAAAAACTATTTCGAATTAAAGATTGGCACAAAAATTTCTGAAATGGAAAAATTTTTGAATTGAAGGGTTGATTTTGAAAAACAACCATAATTAAAAAATCAAATTTTACATGAGATCAAAATAACAAACATGTTTGGGGAGTGAAAATTTGATTCATTGGGTGTCGATTGTTTAACAAATTCGCTATGCTGACAGAATGTTAAATTTTTTTTTTCAATTTTGAAAAATAAATAATAACTTAGTGTAAATTTTTTTCTAAAAATGTTGGCTATGGCTATTTTCCAACCAATTCTGCTAAAAGGCGTATCTACTTCACTGCATATATGCATATTTTATTCTTCAAAACTAAGTAAGGTACTAGGTTGTTACTACTTACTAGAAAAAAAACTGATGGGAGATTAATTTTATTGGAAAACTGAAGTTACAATCAGTCATCAGGCCCTACTCATAAAATTTCGGAATCAGGGACAACAAATTTTACGGACCCTTTTTTCGTTTTCATCACCAAAAAAAAAAAAAAAAAGACTACAATGTTTGTTTTGAAATTTCATCATTTTTTCCAACAATTTGGAAATGTTACCTACTAATGAAAAATTCAAATAAAACATATGTCATTTTTTGTTTAACCGGGCAGAACACAACTGTACCATCTGCCCCGTCTGAGTAGGGTCTGGTCACAATCGTTTTTCTCGTAAAAAATTTAAAATAAAATTTTCTTTTGAAAACTGCAACAAATTTTTTCGTAATTTTCGTTCTTTTTCCATAATATAAATATTAAATTTGAAAATTTCAATTATTTCAATTTCAAAGAAAATTTAATAAGTAAAAAAATGAAGATAAAAAAATCCTATAAAAACAATCTAAAATCCTAAAAAATGAAAAAAAATGAAAATTTGAAAAAAATTTAATTTATTTTTATTTTTATGAACAAATGGGCAATCAATGGCGTTAGCACTCCTATGAATGAAAAAAGTAACTCATTAGCTCTATTTATGTTTGCTCTGTTTTGCTTCCTAATGTATTGATGCCGATGAAGTACAAAAATACGAAACCTCAGCAAAACTTCTATTAAGCGGTGGTTTGTTTCCATTTATTTTGTAAATTTCCAGCGGTGATTCAAAATTCACTCAGAAATTTGTCAATAAATACCTATCTGGTTATTTTTTTAATTAATCGTTTTTCTATTGAAATGAAAAGTGAAGTGTTTGTATTCACATTGCAAAACTGAGCTAAGTATATAAATTTTTTGGCATGCTGCAAGCACGTAATTTTTTGTCAATTAGAGAACCAATGAAAATTCGAGATTCATTCTCGACTTCTCTAATACAACCAATCAGAATCATTATTTTAAAACTGTTGAACGAATCACACGATTTCCAAACCAGTTTAGGTAAAACGAGACGATAAAATGTAACAGATGAAGCACGAAAAATAATATTATTTCTTTTAAATTCTTTAAATCACATAGTTCAATTGCCTTATTACTCGAAAATTTCTAAATAAAGCGATATTTTTTCATTCTACCCTGAATATGCCTCTAAATTCATAAACCCTTTAAAAAAGGACCCTCGAATCAGCGAATTTTATCCAAGGTTGCCTAACTTTGATGTCAAAAACACTACACTCTTTCTCAAAGAGTACATTCCGCACGAGTTTTTCTTCCGTCGTATTGATACCACTAAAATCGTATTTTGAAGGTTTTAAAAACTATATAATTGTGAAATAATTCGTGAAAAGCCTCCAGACATCAGTTCCCGTAGAATCGACTCGCTCAATATATCACTTTCAACGTGAATCAAGTTGCACCTTTATTGGTAAGTGGTATGGTATTCACAGTTGCATGCTTTTTTGGCCAAAATAACATTTTCCATGCGGATTTCGTGTTATCTAATTAATTTTTACATATTATGGTACAGAAAATGCCGGACTTTACTGAAGTTGAAACAGCCCTACCCGTCGCCGACGAGCACAAAGTCGACGATGACTCAGCCACAGATAGCGATTCCGATCACACAATGCCCGATTTAGAAGACGGCACAGCTACCAGAGCTGCTAATGCTAATGCAAACAACGATATGCTTTCGACTGTAACCGGCCTACCGATTGATATGGTTAGCAAAGCGAAGCAATCCAGAGGCGAAAAGAAAGCTAGAAAAATTATGTCAAAGTTGGGTCTCAAACAAATTCTAGGTGTTAACAGGGTAACTATTCGTAAATCGAAGAATATCTTATTCGTTATAAACAAACCAGACGTTTATAAAAATCCTGCCTCCGATACCTATATCATATTTGGCGAAGCCAAAATCGAAGATTTAAGTCAGCAAGCTCAGGTAGCTGCCGCTGAAAAATTCAAGAATCCCGATTCCTCAATAAGCACTACCGTCAATGCGGACATTAAAGGTAACTATCCCGATTCATTTTCAAATACGAATCGTATGTTGATGAAATGACCTAATATGATGTTTTTGCAGGCAATACTGCCGTAGGCGCATCAGTTAAAGAAGATTCAGACGATGGAGAAGAAGTCGACGATACTGGTATTGAAGAGAAAGATATTCAATTAGTCATGTCTCAAGCTGAAGTTGGTCGAAAACGTGCCATTAAAGCATTACGGAACAATGCCTATGATATCGTAAATGCGATTATGGAACTTACTATGTAAATTTAAACTGTACTATTGATATTTTTAAAACAAAATTAATCTCCATGTTAAAAATAACATTCGTCTGTTAAATTTTTTTCTCTTTTTGTTATAATTACTGTACGTTATAATCAGTTCTACGATTGTAAATGCAAAGTGTATTTATATCTTTCTATAGTTAAACTGAAATACAACCGAAAAAATCATCTTTTTGAATAGGTACGATTCGGATTTTTATTACTTCAATTTTGTATGCAGAATAAATCCTCAACTTCTTTAGTTTATTTCTTGGAAAACTTCAATAAATGGCGAATACTGTTTAATAGTGAAATATCTGATTAAGAAATTTTTATATACCACTGCTAATGACGATAACTGCTAGATTGCTATGTCATAAGCAATGTCTGAAAAATGTATGGAAATTTTATGGATAAAAGTGTCGCACGTCGCAGCGACTGATCAGTTTTATGAATTCATCAGGTTCGCCTAAGGCATTGCACCAACAAAACTAATTATCTGATCAGTGAAAAACATGTTGGTAATTAAGCAAGTATTCACAACAAATGCATTGTTACGAAAGATCATCTAATGAACATTATTTCGTTCAAAACCTCATTAAAACAGTAATCCTTTTTAATAATGAAACATTTCTAAAATTCAAAACTGAAACTTATCATAATCATGGCTGGTAAAATACCACACAACGCATAACACCTATATAATAATAAAACCACAAATGAAACATAACGAGTTGTCTTATCAGAATAATATATTTCAATGTAAAGTCAGCGTTACACGATTCTTGGAATAAATTTAACAATTTCCTGAAGTGCAATTACTTATTTGGAGAAAACATTGTACTTCAAGCTGAAATGCGATACTGTAACATTTGATTAAAGTAGAAAATTAGAAAAAAAAATAAATAATCCGAGTCGAGAAACATTCTAGTCGAAAGGTTTGAATTAATACAAATGGAATATCAATTTAATCATCTTCTGAGGGATTTTGATAACTAAACGTTAACAAATATATTTCTAATCATCCTGAAACACAAAAATACAAGAAGAAAATTAGAATTGTCGATTCATACCATAAACAGAAAGAAAACAACCAAACAAAAATTACCTCGTCATTTCCTTTCGATCGTTTGCTTTGCTTTGCATTAGAATTTGATTGTGCTATTTTTCTTTTCTTATCGCCAACCTACATTGCAAAAATGAACCAAATTTAATTACGAATTCAAAGACCACTTATTCGAGTATAAAAACAACTTACGCTATTTTTTTCCGGGGTTTCTTCAATATCTTCTTCTTCGTCAAATTCATCTTCGATTTCATCTTCATCGTCTTCGCCCAAACCGTCTCCACCTGAGAAAATAAAAACACGAATCCGTTATTATCGCGTTTCGAACAATATAAAACAATGCAACGTAACGAAATACAAATAGCTCAGATTCAAATAATTCAACACGAATTCAGTCGCAAATTACCCAATGAAAATAACATCATTGCTATACATATACAAAATGAAAAACGAATTATAAGAAAACTTACTTCCAACGGAATGATTTCCAAGTAAATGAATAGGTCCTGAGCCTTTTATCAGCTTAAATGTTACAGGTGGATCGGGGAATAGTAAATCCAAAAGTGACTGGTGTTGTGAACCTCCTTTTAATACTGTGATAGGATATCTGACATCAGATTTGTAACCCATAGCTTCAACTTCGACCACATTAACTTCACCATCTTTAGCATCTGGTCCAAGAACAGCCTATAAACGAAGTAAAATTAGAATAAAATGCCGCCAAAGAGTGGATATGGAATGACAATGAATGCGATTACCTGTTTCACTAATAGTGTGTGTTCACCACGGTAGCCCTGTGTAGAATCGTTGGCGTCATTTTTTACATCAGGATCCCATAAATCACTGGTCTTATTTTTATCAAGTGTTAAACCTGTAAAATAAAATAATTCCGATCAATGTTTACTGTCGATAATGCACCCCGCTATCCATAATGCAGTGATGATTACAAAACGGAAAATCAACACATGGCGGCATCACGTACGTGTTTCAATGAGAAATTTTCACCTCTAATAGTAATCAAATTATGAAATAAACAATAAAATAATAATAAGACGAGTATAAATCATTCGACCGTACTCGGAACCACGTTTTGAATTAATTACTCTTTATATACGCGATTGCCGGTAGAACGGAAGAATATCACTCGACTAAGGAACTATTTACATTTAAAATATAATTACCCCAAAAATAATCTTCAGTCATATTTCACTAAATGTAGTTTACGCTAGATTAACAAAAAAATACTTAATCACGAGGATAAAATTAAGAACAACGCGTTATTAACAGCTTTAAAACCGACAAAGAAATTAAGAATATTTGTAAAGAAGACGAGACAAATGCCGTTGGTCACTTAATGGCGCTCAAATGGACGATGCAAATTTGAGACGCGAGAGCGAAAGATTCTCGAACAAAGAACTCATCGGTTACCACGTGCCAATAGAACAACAAACGAATACGTTAAACAGGCAAAATTCGTTTTTCATAGACTTATACTTCATTGTAAACTGGATAAAACGTCGATTGGGTAGGTAAAAAGGAATAGGAAAACAATGAAAAAGGTAAGGCATTTTTATAGATAAAAAAAGAAATGAAAATACTTGAATTGAAATTTTTAATTTTAATTTTTTGCTATTCCATAAATTTTTTCGGTATAAATAAATAAAATTTTGATATTTTCTTTTGAATTAATAATATTTTTATGTATAAAGTATCAATACTTTTAAATTTGCGTAATGAAAAATTCTATGCAAATTTTTTTTCCAAAGCTTTTTGCGACACTGCATTTTCCTAATCATGAAAACTTTCTGTGATCGCGGAAAAGCGAGAAAAGAACCCCTATGGTATACCTAAATAGTGAATC
>FIZU01051813.1:0-13491 GCA_900064475.1 Pseudococcus longispinus
ATAATAACATTTTTGGTAGAAAACTACCAATAAAAAAATACTATTGGTAAAAAAACTACTAGTTTTTTTGAGTAGGGGAAAGTTTGAATCATTTACTACTATGTCAAAAAATTATCTACTAGTAGTAATTTCGTCAAATTCCTACTAGTAATTTTTTGTTACTAGTGGTGCTTCCTCACTAGTAAAAGTCACTTACTAACAGTCGTGTACTACAAGTATCTATTCATTATGAGTAGTTCATTACTACATGTAAGTGACTTTTACTAGTAAGGAAGCACCACTAGTAACAAAAAATTACTAGTAGGAATTTGACGAAATTACTACTAGTGAATTTTTTTACTTTTTTTAAAGTACATTACTAGTAGTATTTTTCCCTACGGGTACTTACATTTCAAGCAAATTTCGTCAATCATTCATTCACCTACCTAATTCACCAACTTCGTAGTATTTGCTCATGAACGATGTACCAATTGACATGGCCGTACCATGAAATATATCTATCAATGGAACTGAAAAGAATAGAAAAAAGTGACGAGAAACTCATATAGACACAGACACCAAGAAGTTTCTGATAATAAATATGTATAGATATTTCTGATTTTGTACTTACTGCAGTAAAGTTGCCATTTTTGAGTGGCAAATAGTAATACAACGATGGCTATTGTGTCAAATGTTCCAGATAAGACACCAATTAATCCATCATGGACTTTCAACCACTTACTCAGAACTACTGAACAAAATAGTATACCTACAAAAATATTGGTAAAATTTTAAAATTTGATCATGCAGGTAGGTATAATTTTCATTAATAGAGGTATTCATATCTAATGAATTTGTCAGCATAATAGATAGGTACCTATAACTTACCGAAAATAGATCCGGAAAATTTATAGAACATAAAATTGCTGAAATTTCTTTCATCCCATCCAAATCTATATCTCAGATATGGATAAAATACTGATAGTTCTCCTGAAATCATTCAATACGTAAATAGTCGTACTTTTACTGTTTCCAACTTCAAATAATTTAATAGGCTTAATGGCTTTCGTACCTACCTAAAAGAGAAAAAATTACCAAAAGGTTTGCCACCATCAGCAACAAAACAATGATTCTTTTACGTGCTAAATTTTTATTGAACGTAACTCTAAAACTATCCAGCAGCAAGTCCTTTAAGTTGAAGATCTGACAAAAACCCATCTTTTTTTCAACCGAAACTGACGTATCTTTGATCAATATTAAGCCCAACACTAAACCACATGCTGACAAAGCGAAACATATCGAATAAGAAAAGAAAAATCCAAAAGAGCGTAAAATATACCCGGATCCACCGGTGCCCAAGGTTATAGAAATTAATTTGATCGCTCCGAGGAACCCGAGCCTCATGGTACGACTTTCCGTACCACATAAATCGCTTACGTAAACTTGACAAGCCATCATCAGTAGGTACATCCCCCCGCTGACACCTTCAAAAAACACCCAACATAGGACAGCTGTGATGGGCGTCCATTGCCAAAAATACGATTGCAAGCAGCCCGAAAAAGCGTGACATATTTGAGCGAAAATTGTAATATAAATCAAAGGCCTTCTTCTTCGACCAGCTTTGTCGCTCCAGGAGGTTGCGAATGATGTAACAAGGATACTTGACAGAAGAACTATAAAAGAATATTTGGAGTTCACTTGCGATATGAAAATAATTCCTCGTTTTTCATCGTCACATGGTGTGTTTAGATCTGGCTCGGTGGTCGAATTAATTCGGCAAGCTTTTTGAAGAAATAAATTAGTATCCAAGCCATATATCAATTCTTCAACTATTAGAATGATGAAAAATGACGGTTCGACGGTGATGTGTTTGAAGAAAATTAATATAGAGCGATGATGATACATTGATACGCGACAGTGCGACACTCGTGAAAGAAAAATTAACGCAATAAAAGTATGTTTGTAATATTTCGTAAGGAGGTACTGATGGTTAAATTTTTTTTAAATCGAAACATGAGTGAAAAATCATAAGAACTACGACGAACTGCATTCGTATATGGCAACAAAACTACTCATGACCTTGACCAAAAAAAGATGATATAAAATTATGAATTGTCGAAAAAATTGTTGATAAGATACACCTTAATAATTTTATACCTATCTACTTCATATTTTCACTCGAGTACTTCATGAATATAAAACGTGTACCTACTTATTTATTAACATCGGTTATGATTGCTTTCGAAATCGAATATTTCAATTGTATCCAAGTTGATATAAATTGCACGTTATCAATGCCGATCTGTGATTCCTGCAATGTTCCACTTTCTATCCAACATGTAATATCCGATTGTTCAAAATTCCTTACCCAAAGAAATGCACTTATCCCTAACGAAACCCTTGAATCCTTACTATCACATAATGACTCTCAAAACCTCAAAATCCTTTCCTTCCTAAAGACCATCCAACTCTACCCTAAGATCTAAATACACAGTTCTCCACGTCTTTAGCCAAATGGCTGTACAGTATGTACAAGAAATTTTGGCACCCCTCCGAACGCTCGCAGCTCCAACGTCACGCTGCACTAGTGGCGTTGGAGCTGCGAGCGCTCTGTAGGGTGCCAAAATTTCTTATACATACTGTACACGACGTGGTTAAATAAAAAAGAAAAAAAAATGTTGATCCTGGTGGACAGATATGAAGAAATAATGCCTAGATGACCTATATCTTGTCCAATTGCTATGAATAAACTAACAGGCAGAGCAAGGTCGAATTGAACAGGGGCGGTGGACAGCTGGTCCTCTTCAAATATTTGGGAATTTTCGGTTTTAATGAGAAATTCTCAGTTCAAGACGGAAAATTGTTTTTAGTTGAGAAAACTGAACTAATTCGCTGTAAAAAATTGAGATGAAATTTCAGTTTTTGAATGTTTTTTTCTGGGAAAATTTTCACCCTCGCTTCCTTAGGACTCAATACATGATACTTATTTTGGCAAAATTACTGATATTTTTTTCAAATTTTACATAAAAATCAAATTTGGTTAACCAGTGAGCTGAGACTAACTGAATCTAACATCTCGATGGCCTCGAGGGGTAGAAATGAGAAAACTTGTAAAAATGGGTAGAAATATGGGTATTTTTTATTCCATTGTTTTGCGATGGAGGATTTTTAGGGAAAACAGATTTTCAGACACCAAACTGTTCTTTTTCAGAGCTCAACTCGAGAAATTCTAATCTGTCAAGTAGATTATCGAAGAACATTAATTTTTGTAAAAATTAGTTTATTTTCCATAACAATATTATCCAGTCATGGAGTTTTTTGATTTTCAGGGAAAAAATCATCCATAGTATCGATCTTTCCATTACCAGTTCAAAAAAATTCGTGTTTGGTACTTGAAATTTTGTCATTTCAGGCATATCTCAACGATAAAGCTCGTAGGTCAACTTTGTACCTGATTTTCTTCTGGAATGCCTTGAACAGTCGATTTCTCAGCATTAAATTTTTTACTAAGGTAATAAGCCACACTGCAATAAAAATACATTAAATATTACTCAGCTAACAATCATTTAAAATGGTCTAAAACTCACCAAAAGCACAATACGACACCTATGTCTAGCACAATACTCAAAAAACAAAACGCAGATGGAAAAGTATCCATCGTTTTTCGGAAAATGGCATTATAAGCAGGGAAAGCGAAGGGAATTAATAATGAAATTATTCCATTCACAGCATACAATCGACCTGAAAATTCAATAAAATGAAAATTTTCTGTATTGAACAATTTAAACAAAAACATTTCGTGGAAACGGTTCGAAAATGTTTTAGAAAAATTAGAAAAATTTTGAATACCTTACTTACCTACACTTCAAACACATTTCCACTTTATTATTCCGTTACTTACCTAATTCGCCAACATCGTAGTATTTGCTCATGAACGATGTACCAACTGACATGGCGGCGCCATGAAATAAATCTATCAACGGAACTGCAAATAAACAGAAAATAATGATGAGAAATTAATGCAAACATCAATAGGATTCAAATATTAGATAGATAATTTCTGATTTGTAGGTAGGTACTTACTGCAGTAAAGTTGCCATTTTTGAGTGGCAAATAGTAATACGACGATGGCTATTGTGTCAAAAGTTCCAGTCAAGATACCTATTAATCCATCGTGGATTTTTAACCATTTACTCAGAACAACTGAGCAAAAAATTATACCTGGAGAAATGACAAGTTTTAAAATGTGATTTTCATATAGTTATTTTGCGAACTTGTGACCAAAATACATATTACTACCTACATACCGAAAATAGATCCGGAAAATTTATAAAACATAAAACTGCTAAAGTTTCTTTCATCCCATCCAAATCTATACCTCAGATATGGATAAAATACCGATAATTCTCCTAAAACACAAATTCGAAAATAATTTTACTGTTTGGAAAAAAATAACTCTATTAATACTCGTACCCAACTTCAAATATGCAGTTTTTCTTACCTAAAAGAGTAAAAATAACCAAAAGATTTGCCACCATCAACAATGAAACGATGATTCTTTTACTTGCTAAATTTTTATTGAACACAACTTTGAAACTATCCACTAACAAGTGCTTCAAATTAAATATCCGACAAAAACCTACCTTCTTTTCGACCGATACCGACGTGTCCTTGATCAATATCAAGGCCAACATTAAACCACATATTGACAAAGCGAAACATATCGAATAAGAATAGAAGAATCCAAAAGAACGTAAAATATATCCGGATCCACCTTTACCCAAGGTTACAGAAATTAATTTTAATGCTCCAAGAAATCCCAGCCTCATTGTACGATTTTCCATACCACATATATCACTTACGTAAACTTGGCAAGCCATTATCATTAGGCAAATTCCTCCACTGATACTTTCAAAAAGTACCCAACATTGAACCGCTGTGATGGGCGCCCATTGCCAAAAGTACGAATGCAAACAGCCCGACAATGTAAGAAATATTTGCCCGAAAATTGGAAGATAAATCAAAGGCCTTCTTCTCCGACCAGCTTCATCGCTCCAAGATGTTGCGATTATTGTAATAAAAATATTTAACAGAATAACTATAAAAGGGTACTTGAGACCGACTTCTGATAAGAATATAATTCCCCGCTTTTCGTCATCACATGGTGTACTCAAATCTGGCTCGGTTGTCGAATTGGTTCTGCATGATTTTTGAAGAAATAAATTAGTGTCTAAGCCATTTATTAATTCTTGAACGATTAGATAGATGAAATACGAAGGTTCGACGGTGATGTGTTTGAAAAATATGAATACCGAACGATGATGATACATTGGTAAGCAACACTTGTATTAGAAAAATTAATAGAATGGAAGCAAATTATCAACAGATTTGATGCACGCACATATTTTTGGTTAAATTTTAAAAATATCTAAACACTCAATAAAAACATATGGGATGAAACATACTGAACCGAATTCGTACATTATAACAATAAAACTACTTGAGACCAAAAGAAAGCGAATAAAATCATCGAAAAAATATAGATTAGGTACCTATAGATAAGGAAAACATAAATACATACGTGCAGAGTGTTATTGTTCGAGTACTTCGAGGAAGGAGAATGTGTAAGTAATGTTATTTTTTGGATCCAAACTTTGATTTTTTTCACCTTGGCTCTTTTGTTTTTCATTTGTATGCGATGTGAACGTGTGCTCAAGCGAATAGAGAGCAACATTTTGAGCAAAAAACAAGATTTTCAAGTACAAAAATGTACATTTTTCAGTAGCTGGCAAAAATATTTCGCATCGTGAGATAAATTCTTCTAAAATTCTGTGATTTAGAATAATTATAACAAATTTCAAAAAAATAAACAAAACTACACGTAATTTTCCAATTATCTATTTTACGTTTTTGTTAAAATTTTCACGAAATTGAAGCGAGGTATATCCAAGCGTGTTGTATCATCGGTCAAATGATTTAAATCATTGAAATCCTAAAGCATATTTTCATAACTTTTTGGCAGATTTTTTGAACACTTTCCAATTAATTCGAAAATCTGACGAGATTTTCGAATACCTCAGTGCGCGGGACATACACTTCCACTATAGTCTCTTTCCTGCTAATAGAAAGTCGTTTTCTAGAAATTATGATAATTAACAATAGCCTAATTCTTATCATTATTCATTTTGAAATGAATTGGTAATTTCAGCAAAGAAAAAATTATCCATATAATCGGTCATTATTTTACATAGAATAGAAAAGATTTTGACGAAAAAATTGCACTCGGTATTTCCTCGTAGGTCAACTTGGCACCTGTTTTTCTTCTGGCATATCTCGACTTTCTGATTTATCCTTGCCGAATTTTTTGCTAAGGTAATAAGCCACACTGCAATGAAAACACATTTAAATAATATCGGTACTTGTTAACAAGATGATTTAAAATAACTTACATTAGCTACCTAGTTTTGATTGTCAAAAAAGTAAAAAACTTACCAAAAACACAGGACGACGATTATATCTAGCCCAACACTCAAAAAACAAAACGCAGATGGAAAACTGTCCAACGTTTTTTGGAATATGGTATTGTAAGCAGGGTAAGTGAAGGGAATTAATAATGATAATATTCCATTCAAAGCATACAACCGGCCTAAAAATTTAATCGAATTAAAACATTTCCACGATAAACTATAGGAACAGATACCTACTTATTGTAGGAAAAAATGTTGTGAAAATGATTTGAAAATTTTTCTGGAAAATGCTGTCATATTTTAAATAAAAATGGCGTCTAAAAAATATCATTCATATTATGGTTAAGAGTGAGAGAGTGACTATCATGAAATTTGCCTAAAATATCGCAAAAATCGTTTCGAGACACATGAAAATCATTGAAATGTCACAAAAAGACTTTTTAAAAATCGGGAAATTGAAATGTAATATTCACTTACCTACATTTTTTGTTCCTTATGCAGGGTGTTGTGGTAGGAGTGCACTGCCTTCAAACCACACATGCCGCTACCCAAACCACATAAGTGTATCATGTTTGCCAGTCACAAGATTTCAAAAAAATTGATTGTTTTGCTCTTTTTTAAGAATCGAGTATTTTTAACTTCAGAAAATTTTTCAAGAAATAAGTTGAAAAAAATTCAAAGTTTTTTGATTTTGTTGAAATTAAAACATTTTTATGAAATTTATTGTAACAATTTTTGAGAACTTTAATCCATTTTCTCAATATTTTCAACAAACATAACCGTTTTATTGGCTCAACGATTTTTCAATTACTATCAAGTAGGTACCTACACCCGATATTTTCAAGGATTTTTTTGATATTTTTCTGTGTTTTATTCAACACTTTAATCAATTTCACTTGATATTTCAATATTTTTGACTATTTTGACAATGTTATAAAAAAAGTACAGATTTCTAATTTTGCCTAACTCCCCGTCACTAAAATTTCCTCAATCATTCGTTTACGTTTACTTACCTAATTCACCAACTTCGTAGTATTTGCTCATGAACGATACACCAATTGATAAAACTGTACCATGAAATATATCTATCAACGGAACTGCCATTGAACAAAATAAAAAAGCGAAATGAGTGTAAACAGTAAACACCATCCATTACATTTTGGATAGATATTTCAGATTTGTACGTACTGCAATACAGCTGCCATTTTTGAGCCGCCAATAGCAATACAGTGATGGCTATTGTGTCAAAGGTGCCAGACAAGATACCAATTAACCCATCGTGGATTTTTAACCACTTACTCAAAACAACCGAGCAAAAGATTATACCTACAAAAAAAAGTTTCAAGATTTGATTTTCATAGAATTACATTGTGAACTTGTCACCAAAATACATATCTACGTACAATTGTACAACTTACCGAGAATAGATGTGGAAAATTTAAAAAACATAAAATCGCTGTAGATTCGTTCATCAAATCCAAATCTATATCTCAGATATGGATAAAATAACGACAGTTCTCCTAAAATCATTAAATCCGTGAATAGTTTCATAGTTTAGAAAAATAGGAATACCATAATTAGGCCCTTGTAAGTTTGATTAAATAGGCATTCGTAATCGTACCTAAGAAAGTGAAAAGAATCAACAGATTTGCCACCATCAACAATGAAACGATGATTCTTTTACGTGCTAGATTTTTATTGAACACAACTTTGAAACTATCTAGTAGCAAGTGCTTCAAGTTAAATATCCGGCAAAAACCTATATTTTTTTCAACCGATACCGACGTATCCTTGATCAATATCAAGCCCAACACTAAACCACATATTGACAAAGCGACACATATCAAATAAGAATAGAAAAATCCAAAGGTGCGTAAAATATGTCCAGATGCGCCTTTGCCCAAGGTTATAGAGAGTAATTTGATTGCTCCGAGGAATCCAAGCCGCATGGTAAGACTTTCTGTACTACAAATATCGCTTACGTAAACTTGAGCAGCCGTTGGCAATAAAATGACGCCACCGTTGATACTTTCAATAACCACCCAACATAGAACAGCTGTGATGGGCTTCCATTGCCAAAAATACGAATGCAAACAGCTCGACAGTGTGTGAAATATTTGCCCGAAAATTGGAAGATAAATCAAAGGTCTTCTTCTCCTACCAGCTTCGTCGCTCCAAGATGTTGAGAATATCGTAACAGCAATACATGAAAAGATAACTATAGGAAGGTACTTGAGGCCAACCTCTGTCAGAAATATAATTCCTCGTTTTTCATCGTCGCACGGTGTACTCAGATCTGGCTCGGTTGTTTGGTTGAATCGGCATGATTTTTGAAGATAAAAATTAGTGTCGAAGGCAGTCATCAATTCATGAACAATTAGATAAATGAAAAATGAGGGTTCGACAGTGATGTGTTTGAAGAAAATAAATATAGAGCGATAATTATACATTGATTGGCGATACCCGTAAAAGAAATATCAACGCAACGAAAGCAACTTGGTAATACCATGAAACTTTAACTTTTTTTAAACGAAAAATACGAGTAAAAACATGTGAAGCACAGAGAACTGAATTCATTTGTTGAAGCAATACAACTAGTTCAGACCACAAGGAGGAGATAGGGGTTATTAAACAAATTACTTACAGATAAGAGACTTATAGTAATTACAAGGCGTAGGTACTTCATACTTTCATTCGAGTACGTACGTCAATCAATAAGCCTATAAGGAGGAGGGCGAATGGGAAACTTTGCCACAGGCTTTGATCTTATGCAGGGGTCTTAGAAATGAAGGGTCTGACTATGAGATGGATTGGCGTTTTAGTTTCAAAATTGATTTAAAAGGTTTAATTTTCGTATTTTTGTAAAATAAAAAATCAATCAATTTTTTTCAAAAAGAATGTAGGTACCTGCTAACAAATTTTGAAAAAATTTCGAAATTTTTACTGGGTGGGTGGAGAGAGGAGGATGCTTTTTAAAGAAATAAATTAGTGTCTAAGCCATTTATCAATTCTTAAACAACTAGATAGGTAGATGAAATACGAAGGTTCGACGGTGATGTGTTTGAAAAAAATGAATAAGTACAGAACGATAATGATACATTGGTAAGGAACACTTGTATTAAAAAAATTAATAGAATGGAAACAAATTATCAATAGATTTCATGCACGTATTTTTGGTTTTTAAAAATATCAAAAGACTTGATAAGTAGTCTATGCAAAAACATAGCAATGAACCTAATTCATATATTACAAGAATAAAACTACTTGAGCTCAAAAGAAAGAAAATAAAATCATGGAAACAATTATAGATTAGGTACCTACCTATAGATAAATGAGTAGGTATCAAGTTGTACCAAGAGTTTTTTAATTTTCATTATTCATTTTAAAATGAATTGATAAGTAATTTCAGCAAAAAAAAACAGTCATAACTTATAATCGGTTATTCCTTCACATACCGGATGACCAATTAATTTCGAGGACACTTAATTTTCCAATTGCTTTTTTTTTTGTATAAAAAGCTATGCTGATCAAATTTAATACATCTATTTCGATTCACATTTAGTAAACAACAAAACTATTATATTTTACTGTAACTAGTCTTGCTTTCCACACAAAAAAAAGAAATTGAAAAATTGTGGTGGCCTCGAAATTAAGTGGGCACCCGGTACAATATAAGACTTTTTGACGAGAAAATTGCAGCTAGTATTTTCTCCTAGATTAACTTTGTACCTGTTTTTCTTCTGGAGCTTCTTGAACTGCTGATTTATTCTTGTCAAATTGTTTACTGAGGTAATAAGCCACACTGTAATGAAAATGCATTCGAATAATGCTTAGATAGTTAATGATTTAAAATGACTTCTACATTATTAGTTAGTTTTGATTATCAAAAAATCTTACCAAAAGCACAAAACGATGATTACATCTAGCACAACACTCAAAAAACAAAACGCAGATGGAAAACTGTCTATCGTTTTTTGGAAAATAGCATTGTAAGCAGGGTAAGTGAGGGGAATTAATAACGACAATATTCCACTCAAAGCATACAATCGACCTAAAAATCCAATCAAACAAAATATTTTTGCAATAAAACTACCTATACGAACAGACATCGTTAAAAAAATTAATTGTGAAAAATTACCTAGGTATAAAAATGGTTTTAGAAAAAATAACAAGTAGGTACAGGTACTTCAACTTGGTGAAGAATTGTTCATATGAAGATATTCACTACTTTTACTCGGTTGATGATATAGATAGGCAAATTTTTTTGCAGTTTTTTGAAACTTTTTTGTAGAACTTCTCAAGCTGTACGAAATGAGTTATATTCTTGCATTGTCTAACTCCAAAATTGTCTTACTTGCAAATTGAAGGAGGTGGTTGCTGATTTTTTCAAAGAGACCCCCTATCAGACTATACAACATACTAAAATTTCAATAAAATCGGTCAACTATTCGGCGAGAAAAAAATTCACACCCCTTTTTAAATTAAAATTCAATATCTCAAAAACTAGGGGGTGAGGAGTCTGAAACTTTGGTCATGGATGTTTCTCGAGGGTACCTACCTACCACCCAAATATTGTCCCAATCGGGCTCGGGGGCCGATTCACCATTCTTATCTTCCAATGCCCTTTTCAGATTTCCATTGATTTTTTGAACTTGAAAAATTTTAGAAATCAGGGTAACTTTTCAATATTTTATCAGGCAGACTTCTTGGATTTGAAAAATTTCCATATTACGATGACTTTCAGACTTTTTTGGAGTTGGAAAATTTCAACTTTATGGATTTAAAAAATTTCAAGAAAGTTCAAATCAGGCATTTTGACAGACAGCTTTTTACCAAACGCTGACTTTTAAACATTTTGTCAGAATTTTTTGAACTTAAAAGATTTTTCAGAATTTAAATGGTTTTTTGTACTTGAAAAATTTTAAGAAAATTTTAAACATTACGAATTTATGGACTTGAAAAATTCGATGAACAAAAGCATATCTAATGCCGTGGACTTTTTCTCAACGCTTTAATCAATTTCAATGGATACTTGTTTCAATATTTTTGACTATTTCACAATATTTTAAATACTATGTACTCGTAGGTGCACATTTCAAATTTTGTTTTGCCTAATCCCTATCACTAAAAATTTCTTCATTTACTCGTTTACTTACCTAATTCTCCAATATCGTAGTATTTGCTCATGAACGATGTACCAATTGTTAACGCCACGCCATGAAATATATCTATAAACGGAACTGCCATTGAACAGAAAAAAACGATGAGAAATGAATGTAAACAAGAAATAATTTTTATATGGATATTTAAGATTTGTTGCACAATGTACGTACTGCAGTAAAGTTGCCATTTTTGAGTCGCAAATAGCAATACAGTGATAGCAATTGTGTCAAAGGTGCCAGACAAGATACCAATTAACCCATCGTGAATTTTTAACCATTTACTCAAAACAACGGAGCAAAATATTATACCTACGAAAATAGAAAGTTTTAAAATTTGATTTTCACACAATCATAATGCAATCTTATCAATAAAATATTTGTACATTAGCTTACCGAGAATAGATCCGGAAAATTTGTAGAACATAAAATTACCGTAGTTTCGTTCGTTAAATCCAAATCTATACCTCAGATATGGATAGAATAACGACAGCTCTCCTAAAATCATTAAATAAGTGAATAGTTTTATAGTTCAGAAAAATAGAGATACCCTAAGTACGTAGGTAGGTACTTATGAGTTCGGTTAAATACACAATCGTACCCAAAAAAGTGAAATAAATCAAAACGTTCACCGCCATCAGTAATGAAACTATGATTCTTTTACGTTCTAGATTTTTATTGAACACAACTTTGAAACTATCTAGTAGCAAGTACTTCAAGTTAAATATCCGACAAAAACCTATCTTTTTCTCAACCGATACCGACGTATCTTTGATAAAAATCAAGCCCAGCATTAAAGCACTGGCTGATAAAGCAAAGCATATCGAATAAGAATGGAAAAATCCGAATGTGCGTAAAATATATCCCGATGCGCCTTTGCCCAAGGTTATAGAGAGTAATTTGATTGCTCCGAGGAATCCAAGCCTCATGGTAAGATTTTCCGTGCCACATATATCGCTTACGTAAACTTGGGTAGCCGTTCCCATTAAGACGACGCCACCGCTGATACTTTCAATAACTACCCAGCATAGGGCAGCAGTAATGGGCGTCCATTGCCAAAAATACGAATGCAAACAGCTCGACAGTGTATGAAGTATTTGCCCGAAAATTGGAAGATAAATCAAAGGCCTTCTTCTCCGACCAGCTCCGTCGCTCCAAGATGTTGACAGTATTGTAACAACCATGCATGACAAAATAACTATAGAAAGGTACTTGAGGCCCACCTCTGACACGAACATAATTCCTCGTTTTTCATCGTCGCACGGTGTACTCAGATCTGGCTCGGTTGTTTGATTGAATCGGCATGATTTTTGAAGAAATAAATTAGTGTCGAAGGCAGTCATGAATTCATGGACGATTAAATAGATGAAAAGTGACGGCTCGACGGTAATATGTTTGAAGAAAATAGTGATCGAGCAATAATGATACATGATAGATGATGATCGTCAACACAACGAAAGTAACTTGGTATATAATGCACTTATTGATAATTTCTTTAAAGCCGAGAAATGTGAGTAAATATGGGAACCACAGTGAACTGAATTCGTTTATTGAAGCAATACAACTACTTCAGACTAAAAGAAAGAGAATAGTGATCATCGAAAAATTACCTGTAGATAAGAATCATAAAATAATTGCGAAGTGTAGGTACTTCATATTTTCATTTGTGTACGTCAATGAATGTATTAGTACATATAGAATGAAGATTATAATTAGAGCTTTGAATTTTATGAAATTGCATATTTGTCTACGGTGAGGAAAAAGTGAATATTTCAAGGATCTATACGATTCATGAAATTTCCTGACGAATGAGCCCAATTTCATTTTGCATATTTTGCATATTTTTGGAGTGAAAAGTGCATATTTCAGCATATTTTGACAATTTT
>FIZU01051820.1:0-11126 GCA_900064475.1 Pseudococcus longispinus
TTTTTCTCAGCTCCTATGGTCTCAAATCAAATTTGGTTTTTTGCATTCGTTTTATGATTATTCATTCTATAGTATGGATTAATAAAAAAAAAAAGGGCAAGGTGTCCGTGCAAATATTGTAAAATCATGTAAAACATTTAAAAATTTTCACAAAAATGATTTAAAATATTAAAACAAGTAGGTATCAAAACAGTATGAAAATCTTCGTAAATGTTGTTAAAATTGTTAAAATGTTGACAAAAATTAGTGAAAGTGTGGTAAAAATGATCCGAAAATTATGAAAATCGTCGAAAGATTCGTAAGAATTTTTGATGTTTTTAGAGAATTAGGTAAAAATACCGAATGAATAGCTAAAAAATCATGAAAACTGTCGAAAATCTCATTAAAATGGTTAAAAGCGTCATAAAAATCATTTGAAATGTGAAAAAATTATGAAAAAAAAATATGAAAGTTCTTGAAAATGTTATAATTGAAATGTGTACCTATAAAAACCACTAAAAAAATATTGTTAAAACGATGAAAAAAATCACGAAGTCCGACGAAAGTCTCGTAAAAAGTGTTGAAATTTTCACATTCTCCAAAAATGTTTATGATTTTTCAAAATTTTTACGTCTTAGTGATTTTTTTTGGAAATTAGTGAATATTGCAACGTTTGTAATGACATGTCAAGCATTTTTACAAAATTTCTCAGCGATTTTTAGAAATATTTTCACAATTTTTACGAGATATTCGATACTTTTTATGATTTTTCCTACCTTTTTAACGAAGTTTTTACTGATTGTATAGGTATTCTCGATAAAAAGAACTAGGCAGAATAACCTTATACAGTACCGCGAAAAATCACAATTTTTTTTAATGACTAGGAATTTGTTTTCAAGTTTTTTTTTCAACTTGAAATTCATGAAAAAAGTAACTTTTGATGTAAATACCCATAGTAACAAAAAGTAGCCGACGATCTTACGTAGTGTTTTATAAACTTTGATGACTCAAAAATTCCTTGATTTGTAGCCTCCCCCCCTCACATCAATAATTTCAAAATATGTTTCATTCCCTGAGTTTCATTAGAAAATCATTCAAGATGCAAAATTTGAAATTGTTATTTTTCAGAAAAAATGCACAGCAACAAAAAACGATCAAAATTCAATTTCAATTTCAAATTCCATTATTGAAATTGTAGATTCATTTCGGATTTCGAAAAAAATTCAATTTCTTTCGATCCCGAATTTGTATTTTTCTTCGGCATCAATTCTTCGACCCCCCCCCCCCCCCCCCCCCCCCCCCGAATTTTTTTTTTTCTTCGGCATCAATTCTTACCCCCCCCCCCCCCCTCGGAAAAATAAGCAAAAATTACCAACCTTCGGTTGAAAACAACACAACAGTATGAACCAAAAGCAACAACAACACTATGATCCTTTTCTTTCCCAGGCTCTTCTTGAACGTAACCTTGAAACTATCCAAAACTCTGGTAAGCTTGAACAAACTCCAGATGGAAGCTTTGTTTTGCATAGGAACAGCAACATCTTTGACCAGCAAGATGGCCGAAGCCAAGGAAGCGGTGGCCAGCAATAAACACAACGAGAAGGAATTAAAGAAGCCAACGCTTCTGATTAAAAATCCAGCCATTCCGTTTCCAATAGGGCTACAGATGGTTTTGATGGCTACCAGAATTCCAATCCTCATGGTCCTGTCGGCGGTGCTGGAAACATCGCAGACGTACACTTGGGTGCTGAACAACATCAGTATGAATCCTCCGCTGATGACTTGGACGACCATATCGGTTAGGGCGGCGGATAAAGGAGGCCAGTACCAGAAATAGGATTGCAAGCAGCCGTTGATGGACTGGGCGATCATACCGAGGATGGGTAAAATGATCAATATTTTTCGTTTCTTGCCTGCGTCATCGCTCCAGCACATCAACAAAGTGACCAATATCAACATCGATGTCATTTCGTAAAACCGATAATTCGAGTTTAAGGTCGATACGAATAGCACTCCTTGTTTCTCGTCATCGCAGGGGATATCGAGATTCGGCTCCGTGGTGGCGTTGAATCTGCAGGCTTTCTGCAGGTAGAGATTCGTATCTATGACATCGATCAATATGAAAGCGAGAAAATAAAAGAATAGCGCCGGCTCGACGGTGATGTTTTCGATGAATTTATAAGCGTTCGTTTGCAGCCTCATGGTTGCTCGGATTTTTCACGATTTATACGAATCGCCTGACAACAGTATGCCACTTCAAATGTCACCGCAATCAGCATTCACCGGCTCGATTATGTCGTATTCGTGTCGAGCTGTATCGTAAGATGCCATAAATGAGCAACGTCCTTCAATTAAGATGACAGCGGTGCTCAGAACGCAGAATACAACAGATCTTCGCGTACACAAATATGAAAGTCCGACTGCAACGTGATGGTAAGATTAGAAGGCTAAAAACGGATCATTTGACGATATAAACTAATTAAGCTATAAAAATTAAACTATTTTTTATGGTATGAACCGGTTGAACCCGGTAGTGAATTTTTGCGACGAAGACGAAAGTATTCGTATATCTAGATCTACAAATTTATACAAAGAAGGTTTCGTTCGACGAATTATTACCTTGTTTGATGGCGAGAGACTTGGACAGTACTATTTTCATGTACTATTTGTTGCTATAATATTACCTAGTGCGAGTTCACATGCGTTAATGGATGCGGTAGTAAGCATACCTGAGGCCATTCCATTACTTTTACACACACGTTGGTAATTTTTTCAAAACCTCTTTTCACGGTCACTCGAACAGTTGAATTACACTCTTACACATTCGTACGTAATGCTATCTCCAAACGTATAGGTTTAATGACTGTATTAGTAATATGTTTGGGTTTCGATAGACAGATACAGATAGTTCATGGCTCCGTTAACGATACGTAAATACGATATGATTGAATGTATTCCTCGAATTTCGATTGTTGTACTTTGAATATGATTTGCTGAGATCGATTGTTTGATACGTAATTAATATTTCGACGAATTTATTTCCAATAAGTACAATCGTCGAATAATATTTACGTTGATAAATGATTTATAAGAGGTCTAAAAAATTTTTTCAATGACCCAGAATATTAATTTTATCATTTCCTTTTCCTTTGTGGCTAAGAAAATCTAATCGTAGAATTCTACGAAAATATTAAAGCCAGAAAAAGTTTATCTCTACTTCCGAAAGATAGAAATCAATGAGCAGATAATCCATACAATTTTAAATTACCATTCGTGAATAATTGGGTTAAAAACGGTTTCAAACAAAGGGAAAAAAATTACCTACGATCGAAATTCGAAGGAAATAATCAACACCTACGCTACATTTATGCATAAAAAAAATTGAACAAATGTGTGTAATTAACCAGGCAGAAAACTATTCATAACCCTAATGTTAATAATTTGAGACACGAAACGGTTTAATGTAGAAAATTGGATACTTTCGAACAAGGTTAGTGGGCAAATGAAACTGTGAAAACCCCATCCTGTAATGCATTTCAAACGGACACCTCTACTGACAGCGATTACTTCCTTTTTTCACACGCTGGGGGAAAAGTCCAAAGTGTAATTATGTCTAAAGAAGTTATCTATTTGACTCGTGAGTTTATTTTTTCAATGTTTAAAAACCAGTCTACCAATAGGTGTTTATAATGATGGGAAATTCGCACAAAAGGGGATTTTTTTTAGAAATATGCCTACGTAGGAGTCCAAAATCCAGAGTGTTTTCAAGAAAAAATGCTTGTATTTTACATTGAATTACAACCAAGTCAAAAATTATCAGGCAAATTTGTATGTACTTCGTACCTAGAAAATTTCACGAGCAATTTGAATTGGGATTCCAGGAAACGAATCAAGGTTCAGTTTGAATTTGCATATTGGCATAAAACACGTGAAATTTGGATTTCAAAGAATGCAAGTTTTTAAAATTTCAAGTTTACTTCCATCCCCTCTTCATAAACCAAGTCTCTACAATAGATCGTTCGGAAAACTATTTGGCCCTGAGCACCGAATTTAAAGTTGTCCAGTAGAAGTTGGTCCTTATGGTCATTTAGCACGATATCTCACACTTAACTCCTTACAGGCGAGAAGAGGGGAGGGGATTAACCGTGAGTTTTCGTTGAAATTTTCATTTTTGACAATTTTCAACCGAATTTTTTCAAACTTGCAGAGATAGCAGACGGTACCAAGAGTAATTTATAGAATTTTTCTAAAATTTCGAGCACTTTTTCAAGATCAAATAGATAAACTTTCTATCGGCCACTTTGGTAATCCCTTTCAAAGATTCAATTCTGAAAAAAGTACACCTGGTCTACATGTACAACTTCATATTTTTTTTAAATTTTAGATCATGGTGCGTCACCTTCAAAAAAGCAAAAAAAATCCCCCCTCCCCCACCTGAAATGGGCATATCATCAATCAATGGCACCTAAATATGCCATCAACCTGTATTTAAACCACATTGGTTCAAGTTTTCTTCTTTTCAAATTTTATTTTAAAATATCCCTTAATGTAATTTTGGGAACCCACAACCTCCTCCGAGATGACCTGCGGGAGCCTTTACAAAATTCAACTAAAAGAGTAAAATGAATATTGAAAGTGAAAAAAAATCACCAAAAATCGAAAACCCATTTCCAAACTACTAATAATTTTCGAAAAGTTGATTAAAACAGATAAAAAGCAAAAGTTTGTTTGATTTATTGATTTCAATAATATTTTTTTCAAAAAAGAGCAAATATAAATAGCAACAGAGTGAAAATACTTCGAAATCAACCTTTCATGTTTCAAAATAACAAAATGATCAAAATGAAATGAAATTCCAATGCGAAATTGTTTTTAAAAAAATCAGTCGATTAAGTTTCCCCTTCTCCCCTCCACCAAAAACGCAAAAATTCGGCAACTAACAATTTAAATAATTATAAAAAAGAAGGTGGTGCAGCCACTAACTTTAATCACCCTTCCAAAAATATGTTAACTTCAAAAAAAAAAATGTATCTACTAAAAAAAATCACCAATAAGAAAATATTTGAAACTATTTTCGATCAATAAAAAAAAAAAGAACGGCTGAAAAAACATTTCCAATTTTCAAAAAAAAAAAAACGTGTATTACATCAATGAATTTTTCACGATAAACATTGACAAAAATACTACTTGTACATTCATAGACAAATGATGAAATTTATGAAAAAATCATTATTGATCATGCTTATTTCGAGCATCAGAAATGACAAACGTTATAGCAAGATCTGTTTAAAAGCTACAAACCAGAAAACTAACTCAAAAGTGACAGAATGGACAAGTTTTTAACACCCTTTTTTTCAGGAAAAATCAATTTTTCGTGTACCTTTGATTTAGCTTTAAAACTGCATCTTATGAGACATCACTGACTAAAGAAATGACAAAAATACCCCCCCCCCCCTCCCCCTCTCAAAAAAAGATTTCTAAGCAATAACAATAAGTCAATCTCGTCATTCATATAAGTACAATGATTATTTTTTTTAATTGAAAAATACGCAATGAATTGAGATTATTCGAGAATTTAACACAAAAAAATCAAAGGAATAATCATTGAAAAATTTCTTCGCAGGATTTCACATTCGAAAAAATCTCATTTCTTTTCCACCCTTTCTCGCAATTCATCAATACTTCGTATTATGTGAATAAAAATTAATTCAAAAATCGAAAACGTTAGATAGGTACCTAATTAAATAATAAATTCATCCGTAAATACGACTAATTACGAAAAAATACCATTGTAAACTTACTTCGTCACACCCGGCACAAAATTGTGAAATAAAAAATCGAACGTACATATAAATTTAAAATAAAAACGAACACGTTACAAACATTTTTTTTTCTTTCACCACTCGTCAATAAAGAAAGAATTAATCTGCGATTAGATCAACAATCATTTACACGGCGATTAAAAATTGATAATTTACTGCTGATGGCGATCTTCAACGGCACGAAGCATATCCAATAATGAAAATAATTCAGAACGAATGCGTTCGCACTTCGAAATACGTTCACGATAGCTCTTGACGAGAACACGTCGACGTCGTATGAGTATTGGGTAGGTAGAGGTACTACTCGACTCTGTAATTTCACGTTATCTTGTCGTACAAAGAGATATTTAAACGAATACATTTGGTAATAGATGATAATACCACATAACAATAATTATAAAAGATGCAATGATTCGACACATTTTGGCCTATGCCGATTTTCGTAAATATTCGAATTAATTAATATGTAATTGAAAGTAAATTTTCAAAATGGGTATACTCGTAAAAAAATTTGTGTGAAAATTACTTACGTACGTGTGCCCGTCCGACGATAAATTAAAATTTATGGAATGACCTCGACAAATAATAATTGTCGTATAAGTGATCTAATTGCTATGTGATTGTTGAGATTTATCATTGTAACGAGAGATGGAAATTGGAATTACAGGTTTAGTCAACGATGTCATGCACCTATCTAAGCCCCCTGTCGCCCAATAGTACGTGGATTAAATCTATAACGTCAGCAAAAAATTATACGTACGCAATTTCTCAAGATTTATAATTTACGATAAAGATGTAAGTACGTATCTCTCGAATGGTTTAATTGGTATGAGAATATAAATGAGCAAATAGTAATTAAATAATAAAAAGATTAAGAAAATACTTAGATGCTTTATACGTAGGTAATCGTTTCACTTTCTTATATACTTACCTACTCATTGTCAGCGAAAAATGAACATCGTCATAACATAATGCCATTCTTTAGAAAAACTTATCAAACGAAATAGAAACTGTCTCGATGACGTACGCAAATTTTCACATACACAAATTGTAATTCAATTCTCCATCGTGAAATAGAAGTAAACAACATTCCGTCATTAAGAAAAAATTAATATCTACCAATTAAGAATGTAAACTAATCAAAACTATTCAGATTCAGATCACTCGACTCTCAACGATCACATCATTTGAAGTCGAATTCACTTTTGAAATTGCATTTTCATTAACACCATCATCGTTAGAAACACCTTCACTGGCATGATTTCCATACACACATCTCTGCATCGTAACGGTGGAGACTGTACTGATGGTGAGATTTTCAGATTCTGACTTCTTGGTCATTGCATAAGCTCCTCTGAAACCCAAATTTCATTTCAAATATCATTCGACATAAGAATTTTTTCAAAACAAGTGCAATAATTATCGTACTTACGCATATAAAGCACATACGACGATGTTGATGGCTACACTGAAGACAAATATGGCCGAAGGAAACGTATCCGATGTATTTTGAAAAATACTATTATACATTGGGTACGAAAACGAGACGAAAAACGTAAACGCATTGTAAACAGCGTTCAATCGACCTGCATAAAATTTATATTTAGAATAAATGGGGGGAAAAGTGAACTCTAAATTGAACATAAAACTTACCAAACTCGTTACTGTCGTAAAATTTTGTCAAAAATGTAAAATTAATAGCGATTGCTGTACCGTGAAATATATCGAGCAAAGGAACTGAAGGGAGAATAAAATGGAAATTTTCATTAATTAATATTTAATTACCCTTACGAAATTATGCCAGTGCCAATATCACGACAAAATATCACTAATAGGTAAATAAGTTGGAAATTCTTACTCAAATACAAATGCCACAATTGACAGGCAAATACGTAACCAAGAGCAGCCCATACATCCCAGAACGCAGCAAATGTTCCAATAATTCCATCGTGTACTTTGCATACTTTACTCAATATTATCGAACAAAATATTGTACCTCAAAATTAAAAAACAGTTCATTAGCCCAAAAAATTATTAAAAATTTTCCCTATTAAATTTACAACTGGATAAAAATAAAAATAAATGTAGAAAAAATCATTCAAAATTTTGCCAAAATTGCATAAAACATAGAAATAATTGATTAAAATAATTTAAAATTACATGTTTATAATAATAATAACCATTTTTCATTCGTTTTAAACAACTGTTTAAAAAACCACTTTTCACAATTTTTCCAATTTTTTTTTCTTCTGAAATACTTTTATTGATACCTATTTGTATGTTACTTTTCAACAATTTTTGTGAAAATGTGCCAGCTTTTTTTGTATTCTTGCCAATTTTCTGAACAATATTTTCCTACAATACATTTTTTGTACAATTTTATTGAAGTATATTCTTGAGAATTGCTTTGGGTTTTTTCAATTTTTCAGAACTTTTCAAAAATTTACAACAGGTTCTACAATATTTCATCTTTTACTGATTTTTTGTCAAATTTTCAATTTTTTTTTAATATATTCTTACAAAATTTCATATGTTTAATAGATACAGATTTCACTATTTATTGTTCAACGTTATTTTTAGTAATTTTTATGAACAATTTTTTTTTCATTTAAAACAATTTTATGACATTTAAAAAAATTATTGCGATAACTCATGTGTCAATTTTATAAATAATTCAAAAAATTTCGACCATTTTCAACGTTTTCAACATTTTTGTGAAATTTTATCAATATTTTTTGCATGCCATACAATTTCATACTTCTTGAAAAGACTTGATAACAATTTTATCATCAATTTATCTGTTTTCATATCTTTTTTCATCATTTTTATGACATTTCAAATTACTTCCGCGATATTTCAGATAATTTTAATGAAATTTTATCGCATTTCACATTTTTCTAGGCAATTTTCTCAAAAATTCAACAACTTTGTTGTATTTTGCTAGACCGGACTGAACAGGGAATGGACGTCAATTTTCTTGATTTTTGAAATGAATATGTCTTTTTACGGAAAGGGAGGGGTGTTAAAAAAAATTTGGGTCACGTTTTGGTGTTGCATAGAACTTGGAAAATTTTCAAATCGCAAAAGTAGTTCAAACATTTCAAAAATCATAAAAATCAATGAAAATATTGTAAAAATTGTTTAAAATGTGGTAAAATTGAGTGAAATTGTTATGAAAATACGTAGGTGAACATATTGTAGAATGGCTGAAAAATCATGAAGTCTGTCAAAATTCTTATTAAAAAAATCTTGAAATTTTCCCTCAAATTATTTTAAAAATGAAAAAAAACATAAAAAAATTATGAAAATTTCGAAAGAATTATTGAAATTGTCATAAAAATCTGTGAAAATATCGTGAGAATGGTCAAAAAATCATAAAAACTGTCGAAAATCTCGTAAAAACTGCAAAAATTTTTGCAATCTTCAAAATTTTCCCAATTTTTTCTCTTTTTTGCGTTATTTTTACCAACTTTATTGAAGATTTGTAAATATTGCAACCTTTTTATGGTATTTCCAGCAGTTTTACAATATTTTTCAACGGTTTTTAAACATTTTCATAATTTATACGAAATTTTTGATACTTTATATGATTTTTTGGGATTTTCAACAAGGTTTTTACTGATTTTTATGAAAATTTAAGATATTGTAACAGAATTCTAATGACTACTTCTGCTTCAAGTTTTCAAAATTTTTTAAAAGAGCTATACAAGATGAACTTATATTAACAAAAAAAAACTACAATTTTTTTTTTAAATTGACTTGGAATTTTTGGGAATTCGTTGATTTTGAACAGTAAGTACACACTTCCCAAAAATTTCATCATTAAAAAAAATATGTACCTACTGAGGTCAGGTCAAGAGGGAAAAATTATGAAAATTTTCATCGTAACTTTTCGATGCAATTTGACAAATTTTGATGGCCTATTTCCACCATCATTCAAACGAAAGCAAACCTCATCTGAACATTTCAATAAAATTATATCTACTCATTCAAAAAACAAATTTTAATGGTAATTACCTACCGACGATAACACCAGCCAATTTGTAAGTTTGATATTTTCCAAACATTCGTTCATCCCATTTAAATTTATACCTCATGAATAGATAAAATACAGTTCTTTCGCCTGAAACCACAACAAAGTTTTATAAAAAAGATGGAAAAATATTTAATTTGGTAATTCGTGAAAATGAAATTTCAAACTCGGGACAAAATGAATATTGGTTCATTTCATACGATTTCCCACGAAATTTGAAATCAATTTTTAAGATCAAAATTACGCCATACCGACCTTCTTCAGAAAACAAAGCTGTAACATGAGCAAGAATAAGTAGAAAAACAATAATCCGCTTCTTTCCCAAACTCTTCTTGAACACGGTTTTAAAACTATCGACGACTCGTGTAAACTTGAACAACCCCCACAACGAAACATTTTTCTGAACTGGTACGTGAGCATCTTTTACCAGCACTGCAGCAGACATAAGTGACATCGAAGCGAACACCAAACACACTAAAAACGATTTAAAAAAGCCAGCTTTTCTAATCAAATGCCCTGCCATTCCGTTACCAATTGGCATACAGATGTATTTTAGGGCTGTCAAGATACCAACCCTCATGGTACGATCATTGGGAGAGGATTTATCGCACACGTGTAATTGAGAGCCATACCACATCAAGAGAAATCCTCCACTGAACACTTGCAAAATGGTATCGACGATGGCCGCAGATGAAGGCAACCAGTGCCAAAAATACGATTGTAAGCATCCGTTGGCTGACTGCGCCATTATACCGAGGATGGGTGAAATAATTAATATTTTTCGTTTCATGCCGGCTTCGTCGGTCCAGCTCATCATCAACACGACCAATACCAACATGGGGACGAGCTGAATGAAGCGATATTTCGCATTAAATGAGGAAACGAAGAGAAGGCCGTGTTTTTCATTGTTGCAAGGTGTATTAAGGTTTGGCTCCGAAGTGAGTTTCGATCTGCACGATTTTTGTAAGTAGAGGTTCGTAGATATTACGTCGAGTAACACATAAGTCAGGAAATAGAAGAATAGAGATGGTTCGACGGTGATTTTTTTCAAAAATCTGCATATATTTGAACGTAGACTCATGGTTAATTAATTGCTCGTAAAGTAATCATTAATCACGATAGGAAAATTTTCCAGTTATGGCGACATTACATTTCCAGCTTCTAGATTATTTCAACCTGAAAATATTATCAACCGATAAAAAGTATAATAGAGCAGCCGCAGTTTGGCGGGTTGCATAATACTACTGCCGTGCTCCTGTGAAGCTGAATGTTTTTCACTGTTTTTTTATTTT
>FIZU01051827.1:0-11212 GCA_900064475.1 Pseudococcus longispinus
AAGTGTTCATTTTCAAGTTTATTGAAAATTCAAAAGTTACTTAAGTTACCGGTAACTTTTCATCTCCGGTTGAATGCTTATATACGTAATTCTTGAAAAAATGAATACCTGTTTAAATAAATTTCGAATCTTTTTGTAAAGCGTTTGTCGATATTCTTCATCAATCGCCATTTCTTCATAAAATAACCTGTAGTGATGGGATAAAAAAAAAGTTAACTCTTGCGCATACATTCTGGCAAAATGGATCTCATTAAATAAATTATTGTTTTTGCTGTTTCAGGTGTGACGACTGATTTGGACATTTTGAGATTGATGCTTGGTTTTGAACTTTTGTGGACTCATCAATATTATCGAAAATTTCTACATGGACTGGAGCTAGCCCGCAGTAATTTCCATATCAACCCTACTTGATTCATTACAACTTTTACAATGCATTCAAAAATCCGGATGAAGCTAAACTGAGAGAGTAAGTATATGTATTATGAATTATTCTGCAATTGAAATGATAACCTCGTCGATTTCTGTTTCCAGCAATAACCACCGATAATTACTCTTACGTAGGCATGTGTTTGATCGTTGTGGTGGTACAAGGGGTATGGCTTTTTTCACTAACTAGGCCAATTTAACACTGGAATTAGTCGGGTATGCGTGGCTAATTGATTAAGAAACCTACATCACTGACGTCGTGCGGCGACTACCATCTTATATAGTTACATAGGGGTAAAATTTCCAATAATAGTTCAGCTCCCGAACGTGTACGGTGTATAGATTTTTTATTGGAAATCTCGCCTCGCGTACTAATACAGTATAACTATCTACATGATACTGCTGGTGAATAGATATAGAGGAGCAAGACCATCATCATTGCATTCAGCGGGATTAAACTGATTCTGGATGTCACTGAAACAGAGGTGGTCTTTCTTTTGATACCTTGGGTGGTATTGAAAAGATATCGTCGATTGTTTTTTTTTCACTCTGCTAAACGGCTTCTTTTTTTGCCGGAGCTGCGAGGCTACCAAGCCAACACTCGAGCAACTGGACGTAATGGTGTGATATGGTTGCGGGTTGCGCGATCTCGTTTCAATGGAATTGGAAGAAGTTCATTGGAATGGTTTTCAGTAGCACGAAACAACGAGGCATAAAAAATCAATCAATCGGCATGGGAGCTTTTTTTTACGCTAGGCTTTTGTTTCGTTATGGTTTTGTTGGATGTAGGTACAACATTATGTATACTCTTTCTGTATTGTGTGGACGTGTTGTGCTCACGCCGTTCGGGGTTTTGTGTACGGTGATGTAAAAATAAAGAGACAACAAAAGGTTTAAAACTGCCACTTTTATATTTAAATTGTCTCGTTAATGTTATCAGGATGTGTTGGCGATCGCGCGCGTCAAAATGTCATTGTCATACGAATCAAGGATCGAAGTGAAGAACAAGACATATGGATAGATACAAATACATAGCATGTATCTACTCCTTCTGCTTTTATTGAAAATTGCTTTCTTACGTCCCGTCGCGATTAACAAAGTGTTATTTGGGAAGCTTGTTTTTAGAGAAATCATCCTCGAATGCACAAATATTTATACCGTACGAATGGCGAAGGCGAATGTAGGTTTTTAATTAAATTCTCAAAAAGACCGGTTGATTGAATCGTATTGGCATTTGGGCTGCAAGGTGTTGTCGGGGTCGTCTTTTAAATGACTTTTTTTGTCCGAATGTCTTCGCAAATGTCATCGGATTAGCGTATTTTGTACGATGGTCCGAGATGAAAAGGTTGAGAAGGTAACTCGTTGAAAATTGGATTATGTTCGTTCGAAAGCGTATACCTATAGATTGTAAATAACTCAGTGGCCAAGCAGAAGGTTAATAATTTGAAAGAGTATTTTCTAGTCCATAAATTTCGAAGTCTTCGGATAAAATAGATCTACGTATTGGAGAAAAGGCGTAATTAAGGTGTCAATTCGACCTATTCAGAGCCTAAGCTGTGCCGGTGTTTTGATTTTTTCTTCAAATTCGTTCGTAGTATCTTGGCAGATGTTAAGAGGTCAGAATTGCTGATAATATAACTCGTTACGTTATTTGTCCTTCGTTAAGTATTGCATTTGCTCACTACTGGGCTGATTTTTTTTCGAATATGAGCAATATGCCATGAATTTTGCCCACGTATACATGTCAGAAAAATTACTAAATCAATGCACTGGGCTTTGCGTACTCTTATATAGTTAGTAGCTATATAGTAACGTATGAAACACACGAGATATGTTTAACTAATTATTGTTTTGTCGGTAATATTTTTCAGCGATTTTAAATGCTCGCCATATTTATTATGTTCTTATTAGTGGTGAAAAACAAGAAATAGTTCGTTAGTTAATTAGTTTTACTATTTATGTAAATAGTATGTATAGGTACCTACACATTTGTATACGTACTTAGTTACGAGTATAGAAATAATGTGGTAGTCTGGTTGGTATTTATTTTTTCACCTGAAAGATGTTACTATTGGTTGGTGTTGTTGTTGTTTTTGTACGAGTATGTACATTATTGTATAAAGATTTGACTTATGTAGGTGCCAATTTTGAAGTTTTGAAAGTCGTTCGTTAAGTGCATATTATGCTAGCGTAAACGAATTGAATTCGCGAACTACTATAATTAAAATCTATTTTATTTTTTAACGACTTGTTGTTATGCCTTGTTAAGATTGAAATGCGTGATTAATTTTAATCTTGGCGTGGAACTGGTCGGGATGTACGTAATGTAGCTCGATGTGTTTTATAAACGAGTCTTAAGTGATAATAGACAATTTATTAAATTCTTTTTCAAATTAAAATATTTATTATATTTTTTCTAAAATAAATATTTTCTGATGATATAATTTTGGTTTGCAGGATCGAATGATGATCGAAATTTCGGCGGTTCACGGTTCGATATGTGGAAATTAATGTAAAATTTGATGAAACTGTAGGTGCTAATGATGCAATTCTATTTACTTGGTCGAATGTCGGTTGGCAGCTGTTTTAAATGGAAGGAACATAATGTGAGTATTGCCTGTGTACGGTTAAAATCTTGTTGAATGATTGTTGCCTTCCAAGTATGGTATAGGCAGATATATTAACACTTCACCGTGACACCGAGAAGCAGGCTTGAAGAAAATGAGGGTGAAGGGGGCACTTTGCCTCGGGCCCCGATTTTCTGGTGGGTCTGAGATGAATTAGGAATTATCATTAAAATACTTTTTAAATATACCTACCTAAGAAAATGAATCGATTTTGATAAGTTGACTGTTGTTTTATGAAATATAAAAAAATCAACTCATCGTGAGATTTACTTTGATTGTTGATACTGAACAACGATTATTTTGATGAAAAAAATTATCGAATACGATTTTTACTCTAATTTTTTATTATTTTCAAAATTGTTTCAATAATTTATCAATTTTTTTTATTATCGAGTTTCATTTTCCCATAAATATGAATTTTTTCAAAATATGGAATGTTCAAAAATATCGAGAATTGATTCTTTGAAAAATTTTAATTTTTAAATTTAATTTATCGTTTTATTAATTTTTTTTATTATTTTCTTGTCGATTTGTTTGCAATTGTTCGTCGAAATACGAGTATGTTTTAAAAATGAGTTTTGTGTTCTGAAATTGTATTGTATTATTATCTAAAACCCTATGTTTTTTGTTTGATTCAGTGATTATACCTTATCAGGTATCTCGATTTTTTTCAAACTTTTCTAGTTCTTTAATTATTTTATTGATTCAACGTGATTGAAAATGAAAATATAATTTCTTTCGTCTTTTGTAATGTAATCACTTACGTGATATAACACTTTTCCAATTATTAATCTGTAATCGTATTTTTTCAGGTATAAATGAAGATACCTTTTCAAAATCTGTCCAGCACAGTGCTGCTCTCAACGTCTATGAAAGTGGAACCATCGTGAAAAGAACATTCACGTCGCTTCTCAATCAACCGAAAGAGAGCGTAATCTGTACGAGACTATTTTCATAAAATAATACTCCAATTATACGCTTCATTAATTAACAAAAATGAATCATACTACTACGTTTATAGATCCGGTGCGGTGCGGCGCGAAGACGACGTGGCGCTTATAAACTTATGTTAATTAAGCGCAGAAAAAGGGAAGCAATTAATTCGAAACAAAAAGTACAGCGAAGAAATTATTCAAAAGTAAGTATATTTGAAATGTGAAATGCAGAACTGTAATGCAGACCGGATTGAGGTACCTACCTATTTCGAATTACCGTTTATGTAAAAGTACTGTTTGTATTTGTAGTATTGTGTTGGGCATCTTTATCTCGTATGGTTGAACGCTGTCAGCGTTAGAATACCTAATGGAATAAAATCTATAATTATCTCTAACCGTTCAATTGGCGGGAATCATCGGCTGTGTGGAAAATCATGTTTGAATTTGGATAGCCTCGGGCTTCTAACCGTCATTTCAAGTTCATAGGAAAGACTTCTTGTCGCATTGTCATTGAAACATCGTTATTTGAATCTCTATGTGCATAACATAGACTCTGAGTATAGTTTTTAACGATGAAGATGAATTGTAGAGTTCTAAATTTCATATTTTTACGAACGGAGGGATTGAACGGAGAAAATTGACAAAATTGCTTAAATTTTTAAATTGAAATTTTTTTAAAACAATTGAGAAGGATTTCATACAGGGTGAGACGCTGAAACGTCCTTTGAAGACCTTTTTTACTCGTTCGGTGGATTTTATGAATTTTGAAGCACTATCTCAGCGTTTCCCCCTCTTTATTCATTTCATTTGCCGTATCTTCAAATACGGTTCCTAAAATTAGTCAATTTATCGTGTAATCGAAGTAGATTGATGATTAAACCAGAGCCGGACTATCGAATTGAATTTCTACTACGCGATATTTTAATTATTATTAAATCGCTTCTATTATTGTCCAAAATCATCATCTGCATAATATAACACGTAGCTTTATTATTTTTGTTTCAGATTTCTTTTTTGTTCTTATGACAAAGACCATAGAGAAGACTGAGGCTATCTATTAATCTTGATCCGGTAGGTACGTCTTCGAGATGATTATCGTCGGCGGTTTAATATTCATTATCCTTGAATCGGAGAAAGAGTGAGAAAGAGAGGTGCATTTTGCACCGTCGAAGAAATTTACGTGTAGTTTATCTGCGGCCGAGACGTAATATTCATATTGTTTTGGCCGCTCCGCTCCGGTCGTGTGTCTGTTTAACGAGAGCTCGTGATAGCCGAAAGCCAACGCTGCTGTGTTGTTTCAAAGAGTGCATTACGCGATCGAGGTTAGTCGATGCATATCGAGCCTGGTATACTATTGTCACGATCAATCAAACTATTTCGAGCGTATTAACGTAGTAGTAGATTCGCGTATATTGCCTCGAAGCATAAACAACAGCAATGACGGGGCGAGGGAGCAGAGAGGAGATAATTTTTAAATGCAGTGACGAAATTGCACGTGTATCTACGTATAGCTATTACGTATTTAAACGTAAACGAATATTTGCTAACGTAACTTCACCTATAGAACCGGTTTCGTCGTCTGTATCGTCTAGCTCGCGGTTGGTAATGGGGCAGGGTAGAGGAGATGATTGCAATGCAAAAACCAACGCCAAATTAAACGCTGCTACCAATGAGTAAATGCATAACGCGGTACTTATGCAACCGTTTATTATCCCAATGCATCGTATCGTTGCAGTATTCGTGAGATACACCTATGAAATGAATAGCATTGAAATACAGAGATACGATAAGGATGACTCATGATCTCAAGTTAACGATTTTTTCACATCCTGTTACGTATTTTGCGTAATTACTGCGACGACGACATGACTAACCGGTTCAAGTAGAATATCGTTTCAATGACAAAAACTTCATTGAATTTTTTACTTTTTCGAAAATATGTACTACTTAATATGGTCTCATTTTAACAGGTACGAATTTTAATGGAGGAATTATGATAATTACCGGACTACTCCAACGCCTCATTGAATCGTTAACGTAGCTTCAAAGTTCAAAGCTCTACGTTGAAAAGAAGCAGAAAATACGAGGGGTTCGTATTTTACGTGTTTTTTCACCTTTGTTTATTGCTCCTGGAATTCATCTCGGAATACCTAGGTGCAGGTTTGGAATTTGATTCGGCGAATGATTGAATAGCCTGCTACAGACACACGAACGTACTGCTCGGGCTCGAGTTTAAATTCTTTCGTACACGAATTGGTATCAGATTGGTTCCATTTGTCGATGGTTACCTTTTACCGGTCGGCGCACGTTAATCTTATTATGACCAATTTATCATAACATCTGCTCGAGCGGATACCACGGTAGAAGTAGAATGCGTAATGGAGAGATTTTTTTTCTCTCGATGGTTTCTTTCATAGTAAATACCTCTACCGATTCTCCAAGTATAGAAAAAAATAACGCTTTTGTGGTTCGAATAAAGAGTACGGTATTCGGCCTCCGCCTTCATCTCGGTCGCGAATAAACCAAGTTGACGTTTTGGAGGTTTTGTTTATACGCTAACTGTCACCATGGAACATGGTTTGTTTATCCCGAGCCATTTACATTTTGCCACTTTTGTTTGGCGTGTTTGTGACCAGAGTCGCGTTTTGTTCTTTGTCAACAGAAGATCTATAAGACCTCCTCCGTCGTACCGGTTTGTTCCTAAGTTTTTGTCTACGGTGAAATTTTTTTTCAACGGTGGCCCCTTGACGTTTTGTTTTGGTATTTGGTCTAGTTTGTGGTCGTTGCTGTCTGATGTTGTATAGATTTCGAAAATACGGTTTTTATTATTTATTACGCGAACGAGGAAACTGTTTGGAAGGTTTGGGTGATTAATAAGGTCGTTGTGCGAGGTGGATAAAAAGGCAATGATCGGAGGGGTGTTTGGGTAGATGGTAGATGATTTTGCACGATAGACCTTTCATTTTCATCGCAGAGGTATCTCCCTACTCCCTAGCAATGTTTTTTTGGTGTTGAAAACACACGTATACAGAGAATGGTGCTTACTATAATGACTAAATCGATGTTTTTATTGTAGTTTTCAGTAGGAATTGTTTTGTAACTGTCTAATTAAGGTCGTTATTTGTTGCTGGAAAGCGAAATTGAGCTCCTGTGGATTCGTTAGGTTTTTTTAAAGAATAATTTTCTCATCTGTACTGTCGTCGTCAGTTGTCATCTCTCATGTCTAGCGGAGTTTGTTTGATGAAAAGAAAGGAAGAAAGAGTATTTAGTTTTAACTAAATTTTCTCATGTATAATGAGCTGCAAATGCAATTGAGATGTCGATTTACTGACAGCATTTTCGAAATGAAAAATTATGTAGTGACTAGTGAGTAACATGATAATTGATATGAACAGTTGATACAACCATTCTATTTTCAGGAAAGTTTTCCAGAAACTGAAGAGAAAAATTCAATTGTTTTTCGGAGTTTATTGTATTCTTGAATTTGATTTACGAGTACCTACTCGATGTTGATAAAGAGAATGTTGATCTAAAATTCTAAATCAAGTCCAAGGTACAGTGTAAAGTACTGACATTAGTGATAAGATTTACCTCTGATGAGGAATGAGAGTTGTACAGTGATGAAAAATGTTCATACTTCATGTATCATTTATAAAAGTCTGGACGATATTATGGTACCTACTTATCAATTTTCTATTTAATTCTTCATTTTCAATTTGTATATCATTATCAGTTGCGAAATATTGTTAAAATGTGTATCTCTTGAGTTCGGAAGTCGGAACTTTGCTCATCTGATCTGTTCCTATTCTAGCAATTTTTTGATCAATTTCAAGATACACCTGCCTACAATGTTCCCGATCATCAGTAGGCATATTTTTTTGTATTGACCAATCCAATATCATAATTCATAACAAAAGGTTGAATTTGAAAAAGTGAAACTGAAATGAAACTGGGTAAAAGTTGAACACATGTGCATCGAGTATTCAGTTCCTTTCATTTCGTGTATTTAGTACATTCGTTATTTTCAAATAATTTGAATTCGTCGGTGAATAAGTAAAATGAAACATTTCTTATTTAAACGTTGATTGTTACAATCTCGTTGAAAAAATTCCGCATTCATTAATTTCTCACAATCGCAGTATAAATCAAAACGCCATGCAGTTCGGCGAAGTTCTCATTTCTCGAATCTCAATGTTCGTTCGGTTGTCGGATAATTAATCATAATTACAGTTATAGTTATCTATCTATCCCTTATCCGAAAACTAAATCCGCATCGGATAGATTGTTGAATAATTTCGGTTTATGAAATGATACGAATTGATCCGTATGTTGCTGCGCGAATTTGCAATCATTATCGCTATAAGTATCTCCGGTGTACGGCGTTATTAGAGCACGACGACATGGAATTGGAAGATACACGAACCTATTCACAAGGTTTTATGCGAACGCACACCTCGATGACGAGATTATCATAAGTATTAGATTATCAACTGAACAACCGTAGTAATAAATGTGATGAAAGTAACTATACCTAATCGTAAAAGCTGAGGAAGAGCACTGAGGATGAAGAATTGGAAAACTAAAATCTATCAATGTACGTGTATAATCTAATGTCGGAGTTCTTCGAAGATGAACAGAATTGAATACTACATCGAATGGTGCGTAGTACACATCAACGATCGACTAATTGATCTGGTAGCTTATCTACGTTAATTAGCCCAATTCACGAAATTTTTCCAGTGAGATGCAAAACAACGTATACTTTTGCCTTCCTACCTTCGTACGTACCTACGGTTTACCTGCTCATAATAATGTATGCAAATATCGGATGAACGAGCTGTCGACCTTGTGTATTTCGCCGAGTTCTCATGGAAATTAAATGAAAGAAAACACGCATACGGTATAATATTTCTAATTTGCACGAGTGATGTTGGAATACTTGAAAAAAAGAATAGAAATTCATCGCTCGAAGAATTTCAAGTATACAAACCTGTACAATTTTAGGTTATTTTTCAACAATGCTAACGAATGCTCATTCATATGATACGAGTATCGTAGATACTACTGCAGTCGTGTGCTGCGCAAGTTCGTTGGAAATACGAAGGAAGAAAGTATGAATGATCTCGTAGTAGACTATACGTAAGTATTTAACGTATATTACGACAGTAGTATTGACGCATGGGATTTAACCGTCACCGTCGGTCGTCCCGACGAAATACCAACGTACGATGATATCAATTGGAAAATATTCGAGTCGAGAAGCGAATGACGACGAACTGAACGTTGAAAAATGAAAGAATAACGAAATTTACGTGTTTTACGGCGTGTTATGTAGCTACACATTTCTCTCGGACGTGGTTTTTGATCTCGCGACTGTTTTGTTACGTTAATTTTGATCTTCCGTTTCCTCAACTGGTTCTGAGTTGTTGGTCGTCGCTATGGTAGAAACAGAGAAAAACCAAACGTTGTAACGCGTCGAGTCTTCGCTCTTTGTCCATTTCACTGTGGTATTTCTGCGTGTTTGTACAATAAACAACGGCTACGATGACGAAGGTGTAAAGGTACTACTCGTATATAAGAAGATATCGTCCAAGTCGGATTCTCCGGTATCTGGTAGTGGTTTCCAACGCATGGAATACTTTTCAACCTCCTACCTTTTGCTAGTTTTTTCATTATACTATACCACTACTACTATTATTAAACGAGTACCTGTACGTTAGTTTACGGGGGGAGTGGGGAAAGGTAGCACGACGATAGAGGTGGAAACGAAAGCGCGACTCAGTGACGGCATCAACAGTCATCGGTAACGCCGTGTTAATCGAACTCGTATGTAAAGACACACCTTGTACAAAGTTTTTTTGTATTTTTATATGCTTTTTTACTCAGTTTCGTATATTTTTTCTACTTTTTTAAATCGTTTTACAAATTAACGATACGATAGTTTCGTTGTTTATTATAGTGTTCGATAACGCGTTAAGTTCGATATTCTAGAATCGAAGAAAAGAGAAGTGTTTTGTGTTGGTGTTTGATGTGCGTATGTTTATGCAATATCGTCGATATGTGATTTATTACGAAATCCTGGCCAACGTAAGATGATTATTTTCGCGAATCGCGTTACTATTAGTACTTCGAACGTGAGATGACCGTTATTTTGAAATAAGCTATGTAGTCGAGAAACGCACTCGAGTGTTACCGAAGCGGACGTACGTTCGTAAAATAACCTGTTGTGTTTTGCTCTTGCTGTTCGCACGTATACGATGCATCGCTTGTGCTTGTGATATTATAATCTGATACAGATTTTAGTTTGAAAAAATGCGAATACGCGTGTTTAGATAGCGATTGTTGTAAACTTTCGGAAATGTATTTCTATTGGTTGTGGTCGTTGTGTTCGATCTTGACGACCTGTTCGATTCTAGTCAGTCCCGTGTTCGGAGATGTTTACAAGTATCCAGATACGTTCTCGTATCGTGCCGATAATGCCAACTCTAAATACACCGAGTTATCCGCCAATCTAATTAGTAACGCTAAGATTACGTTGGAGAAGCAATCCAGTCCTTATATTGTGAAAAAGGATATACAAATCGAGCAATCTGGAGAGCTTTTGGTCGAACCCGGTGTCAAAGTTTTCTTCGAGCCTGGAATCGGTATCACTGTTAAAGGAATCTTGACGGCTAAGGTACGTTATTGTTATTGAATTTGAATGAAAAATACATGTAATTGCAGTGTACAGTCGTGCGATTCGTGAAAACAAACCGAGAGCTCGGGTCAGTGATAAGAAGCGCGCGCATGCATATAGTTCAACACACCTGGGCATATACCTGAACAATACCTGTGTACTGTGAGGGTTCACGATTCCATTCGATTCGACTCGTAAATATAAACAAAAGCATGGGAGTAAGCTGCGGTGTTTTTCGGGCCGAATTTTCCCAGCGTTGTGTTGAGGTAGTTCACTTCGAGAAAGGTGTAAACCAGTGGCGTCGGAAGCATGGGTAGTGCACCCACGGGTTTTAAGGGTTTCTTGAAAGAATTATGGGGTCTGAGGGGTCTGAATCCTCCTTGACGACAGGGCTGTCAAGCCGAACGAATCGGCTTCGGCTTTCGGCTTAAGAGATTTTAAATAACGGCTTTCGGCTGGCTATCGGCTTAGCGTATTATCGTTTGGCTGGCTATCGGCTTTTTTTCAGTTTTTTTTTCAGCTTTAAGCCGAAAAAAAGCCGATAAAAA
>FIZU01051830.1:0-12524 GCA_900064475.1 Pseudococcus longispinus
CAAAAAAATGTACAAAATTGTTGCTCAGTGTAATACTCTTAGTGGAGGGGATGAACAATATTGCATGTGAGTGAAGTTGAAATATGTTATCAACGACTGACGCGACATGCGTATTACCTGGGAGCGGTCGGTCGCTTAGTTGGCGAGGAATTGGTGGGCTAGTGCCGCGTAGCTCGGGCGGTGTATGCGAAACAAACATCGCTCTTGAGCGACCACTTAAAATAATTTTTTCGAGGTGAAATTTTTAGGGTGTTTATTTAGCACCAAAAGGAACATTTTTAGCGGGTAGGCGATTAACATTTCGAAAAAAGTGAAATTGTGAGACACCCTAACCTACACCTATGTTTTATCATGTGAATGAATGAAAAATTCTTCAGATAATCAATAATGAAGATTGGTCGCATCTACTTTTAATTCTGTTATGATAATTTTTTGCCTAACATCAAATTTGAAGGTGCTTTTTAAATTTTAAAGTGGAAGAATTTGCCAAAAATCTGAGACTTCTTCAGATATTACTTAGCCTCTTGAATTTTGACACTGGATAAGAAATCATCGTAACAATTTTTTCTCAAGTTTTCAAAGTACTACTTATTATTCCAAGATTTAATTTTTCTCGAATTTTTTTGTTTCGTCATATTCTCATTGCTCATTAGGGCGGAGTGAAAAAAAAACCATTCCTGGAATTTTGACCATATTCAAGGAGGTGGTTCATTTTGAGCTGGAGGGGCACCATGGGAAATTTTAGACCTCTAGTTCAGAGGGAGATGGAGCTGGGGGTGCTCAAAGTGAGGTCACTTTTGGAGAAAACATAATTTTTGCCAGGCATAAGAAATCAAAAATTTCTTAATTTTTCAAGATGAAAATCTGTTTTTGCAGAAATCAAAAGTTGGCTAGGCTGCAATGAAAATTTTTCAATTTTATTAATCAAAATAATTTTTCTGCGTCAATAGGAGTCCTTTGGGTTCGGTTTTGGTACCAAGCGGAGGGTATTCAATTTTTTTGTAACTCAAAAATTTCGATTTTTCAGCGATTTGCAATTTTTTAACTCCCTGGTAGAGGGCAATAAATGGTATCCAATTTCGAGGTCAAAGGCCTAGGGAGATATAGAAACTCAAATTGCACTTTTTCACTGGGGTACCAGGCAGATGGTAAAAAACGCGTTTTTTTCAAAAGTGACTCCACTTTGAACACCTCCAGTTCCGTCCCGCTTTGAGCTAGGGGTCTAAAATTTTCTATGGTGCATCTTCAAATCAAAATGAACCACCCCCTTGAATTTGGTCAGAATGTGAGGTACATATGTTTTTTATTCACACCACCAATGTTGATGGTTCTTGTAATTTTGAAGGGGGTGGGAAATTTATCAGAAAATTTTGTTTTCGTGGTACTATCCTTCGCCATAATAGAAATACATTTTAATCGAAATTCCTTTGAAAGGAAATATCATTTTTTATTCGCTACTTTTATTTTTATTGTTTTCATTCTTAGTCTGTATTTTGATATCAAAGATTTGTGTCGTGCTCGTTTCATTACTCCGGAGCTGATGTTTAAAAACTCGTTAATGGTTTATGAATGAAAACGAGAAACAATACTCGCGACACGGTTGCGATTCGAATCGACTCGCGAATGATAAAACACGACTCAGGGAGGGAAAAAAGTGTCTGTGTATTTTAAAAATTGAAGCTTTCAGCAGTCCCCAAGCCTCTTGACTATACGCGTTGACGCTTGTATTAAATTCATTCATCGGATATGGAGCATCATGAAGAGACAATGTATATTTACTCATTTAGCTTACTGCGAAAAATGGCGTGTTTTTTCATACATGAATTATGCTCTCGATAATGGAGCTTGTAAACGTGACGAGGGCACCCCACATAGCTTAAAATACGAGACAGCGAGGGGGGGAAGCACCTTTGTAATAAGTGGAAAATACCTGGTATATCGTATACGTACTTGGGCGTTATAAAAATAAGAAGTAAAGGAGGAAGAAAAAAAAAAGGCATTTTTCTTCCCTTTCGGCTCGTTGATTTTGCTCGAGAGTAAAAAAAATAAAAAGAAAGAACCGAGCACCTGGTTATTTACGTATTACTAAGTGAGAAAATTCATTGTCACAAAATATACGCGCCATGATTTATGAGAACGCTAATTCAACTCGAGTGCTTCTTAAAATGTATCAGAAATTAGCGTATACTTTTTATCGTAATAAATTTATATCCTCCGCGTATCTCTTAAAACTTGAAAGACAAAACGTCATTTGGTCGTATGAAAGATTGAGCATAAGGATAAGGCTTTTCTTTATACCTATGTCGGTTGCGGGTATATTTTCTCTCATTTGGTATTCTTCATTAATCACATAATGTATTTGTCACACCCACTTGTTCCGTTGCTGCGCCTTCCTTTAAGAAACGTCTCAATAAAGTGCTATAAGAAGAAATTTCTTAAGGACCACTTTCTCTTCCATCTTGAAAACGATTGCCTGCGTGAAGAAAACGTAACACTAACTCATTTCCGAGAGAAATAATAAATTTTCGCCCGAGAAAACGTACCCGTCGCGAAACGTTTCTCTCTTTTCTCACTTTCGCCCCCTTCCCCCGAACAACCCCTCGTTTTTACCTCGTCGCGTCGTCGTCCGATATCCACCGTCATAATTAATCACTTCTGATGATAATTTAAATAAGGGTTTCAACCTGGTATTAATGAATTACTTTCGTTGTACATCTCCGACGCTGCGATGCTCGAAACGAGGAAAATATTTCGAATATTTTACTCTCTTTATTTAGCTTTTTTTCGCTCGACTTGATTATACCTATATCGAAAGTAAAACGAATATGTTTCTCGAGTATTTATAATTAAGATACTTTTATTATGCAGTATACAGGGTGTTCCGGCAGTAGTGCAGCGCCTTCAAACCAAATATGCAGCTACTCAAAGTACGTAAAAGTATGCATGTTTGCTGACCCTAGAATTCGAGAGGCAAAGTGATGCACTAGTCCTGGTAGATGCTTCAAAACGTTGTAACTCCGCTGATAATAAAGATGGGCAATTTTTTTTTTCAAATTTTCCTTCAGAACTTTTCAAGTTCTACAAAATGAATTATATTCATGTTTTGTCGAACTCTAAAATTGTAGGAGCTACAATGATTTGGAAATTTGTAGGCTTCATAACTCCTTTAGTTTCGAGTTATGCAAAATTTTCCAAGAGTCGTTTTTTGTTGAGCTTTTTGAGCTCTGCAAAATGAGCTAATAACTTTTAGCATAACTCTAACTGAAAACATGAGAAACCATTTTGAAAATTTTTTGGAATGAAAAAATTAAACTTTAAGAAAAAATGTCATTTTTTATCTTTTCAATGGTTGTAGCTCCTTCAATTTTCGAGTTATGCTAAAAGTTATTAGCTCTTTTTTAGAGCTCAAAAACCTCAACAAAAATTGACCCTCACAGAATTTTGCATAACTTAAGTTTGAAAAAAAATTTGCCCATCTTTATTATCAGCGGAGTTACAACGTTTTGAAGCATCTACCAGGATTAGTGCATAACTTTGCCCCTTTTAATCCCGTGGTCTGCAAACATGGATACATCTATGTAGTTTGGGTAGCCTCATATCTGGTTTGAAGGTTGTATACTACTACCAGAATACCCGGTATGTACATACAGCTTCTCCGAGATAAGGATATTCTCGGTTATCTAACTTACTTATAAAATACCCATTTTTCTTTCCCCATTGAGCCATAGAATTGAAATGTAAATCAAGGTTTGGTGCTAAAAAATGTGGGTACGTGTTTCTTTTTTGATATATTAAAGGGTATAGTGAAAGAATATGCAATTCATTGTGTATAGGTGCGATAAGTATAGGTGCATGGCAGGTATATATGTTTCTACGTATACCTCCTTAAACATATCCGAGCAATTTAGCAAATTTTATCTCCTATAGGTACTTTATAGGTATACGATTCGTATTTTTTTCTTTTTTAGCACCCCATGGTATACCTAATTTGGTATTGTAATACAGACGATGAGATTTCCTATAATATATTTCTGTTTGGGCGAATAATCATTTCGAAGTGCTGGGAACATCGCAGCAGCGTACAAAGTTGCTGTCGTAAATTAGAATTTACGAATTTTTCTCCTTCTTGGTCAAGATTAATAGTGTAGGTTTTTTTTTGAGCATTGTAAATAGTGATTTTGTAATACAGAGTAGCTGAAGAAGCAGAGTGAGAAAAAAAAGCAATAAGGCTGAAGTGTAAAATCCAGTGGTGGCTCATATTTTATTAAAACAAGACAAAAATTTAATTTCGTAGTTTCTTCAGTTGCTGTTATGTCTTGTGTTATATAGGGTGAGAGAAAAAGTTATGAATGTGAAAATCTATTATATTAAAAATACTGCTATAAAATTAGCACTACATTTTGGGCCCCGCGGTTGCCCCCAAACCTTGGAACGAATTTCTCCACGATTTTGGTATACGATATGGCTAAAAGCGTTACGCGATATCGCGTTTAAACTTTTATCGTAAGTGTTTGCGTTATAGTTTGGAAACTTTCGACGTGTTTTCCAAGACATCTGTTGTGAATTTTATCATCGTTTAATGAAAATCGTCGTATTTATTAATTTTTTTTTTGCTTTTTTTTTTGGTTCGTATTCGCAGGTGTTGAAGCGTTGTTGTGCTGCGCCAATTCATCGGATATGGATTCGCGGTGGATAATCGTTATCAAAGGAGTGGTTAAATAGATGTGATAAATATGGATTATACTGTGAGTAGATTGATGAATTTGTTTCGATATTTTTAGGTTTACATATCATTAACTATATTATCAGGCCAGGTTTTACGGTTTTCTCTGGGAGAAGGAGGGGGTGATGTAAGTTATTCGTTATGAGGTATACTTATTCTTTATCGGTTTTCACTTACATTCATGGACGAACTGAAGTTTGCAGGATAGAGGGGAGCTAAAATTTGAAAGTTTTGACCTTGATAGAATTTTTCGGATTTTCCGACTTTGTATACAATTTTTCACAATTGTTTCCTCTCAAATTCAAAGATAGACTGAATCGTTTACAAAAGAAATCATTAAAATCATGGTTTAAATCACTGAGGTGAATGACAGCAATGTGATGTTCCAAAATCATTTTTGTCGGAACGATTTTCAATTCGTATGGAAAAAAATCATCAAAATCAAATCATATTTTTATAGAAGGCGATATCTATAAATATTGTGTGTACACAACTAGGTATATGATTTTTCGTCGTGTAAAAAATCATTAAAATCACGGAAGTGAGTTAATAATGCCGAAATGAAAAAAAACTGAAATTGTCAGAAGCTAAGAACTTCACAATTATGTATAAAACAGGTTCAATTTTTTGTTAAACGATTTTCTTGATTTTAACGAATTTTGAAAATGATTTCATGGTTGGTTTCATCCTTCAGTGCCCAAAATAATTTTTTTTTGAGATATTCCAACTTTCAAGAGTTTTCCATTTAACCTTGATGCATTATGCTTAGGTATTACTCGATTTTTCATTAAAATGCTCTTTTTTTGGCACTGGGAGGTGATTATCCCCACTCATCTTTACTCCTAAAATTGACTGGCGTTCTAAGTTGAGTGAAATTTTCCTAGCCCCAGTTAAAGTGGCCTCCTGTAGAATGGGTTATCTACCTCGAAACGAGATTTGGTGAAAATTATTTAAAATGTAGTAGAAGTAGTTCAGTTTGTAAAAACATTGAAAATTTCCACAAAAAACACCAAAAACTTGTTGTAGAATTGGTTGAAAGATCATGAGAAATAATGACAGGGGTTGAAAAAATTGTAGAAATTTTCATAAAAGTTATTTAAAATAAATATGGTAGAAATGGTCAAATAATCATCATAATTTTCATAAATGTTGTTGAAATTGTCAAAATTTTTACACAAATGAATAAAAACATGTGTAAAAATGGTCGAAAAATTATAAAAATCGTCGAAAATGTTGATAAAATTGTCAACATTTTTATCAAAATCAGTAGAAACAGGTACAATAGAAAAGATAAAAAAATTATTTAAAACGTTCTACATTTTTATAAAAAGTCAAAATATCGTCAAAATGGTCAAAAAACAATAAATAATGTAGACCATTTGTCAAAATTTTCATAAAAATAAGTAAAAATACGTGGTAAAAATGGTTCAAAATTTTCATAAAAATCAGTAAAATTACCGCAAAAACAATCAAAAAAGTATTAAATAAGTCGAGAAGGTTGGTAGTTGAAATTATTGAAAATTTTATAAAAATCGGTAGCTAATGAAATTATAAAAACAACCAGAAGATTATGAAAATTGTTTAAAATATCATTAAAATTGCTTAAATTTTCGTAAAATTTTGCGAAAATCTCGTAAAAATTGTAGAAATATTTGTAAAGACTATTGAAAAAAATCAAAACAGTGCATGAAAAGTCATTTAAAAAACATCACAATTTTCATATGTTTTTTTAAAAAATCAGTTGAAATATCGTACAAATGTTTTTAAAAATTATGAAAATCGTGGAAAATGTTATAAATATTTTTAAAAATTGTATAGGTGATTACAAATTATTAAAAAAGATTTTTTAAATTACAATTTTTAAAGTCGTTTCGATAATTTTTATGAAAATTATAGCAATTTTTACTAACGCATTGGGATAATTTTCTTGATTTTTTGGTCGTTTTTACGAATGTTTTCACAATTTCAACGATATTTTCGACAATTTTTCTGATTTTCTGATTGTATGTCCAACAGGTCATGGAAGTCATTGAAAAATCATGGATTATGAAAAAAATTTCCTAATCATAGAAAAGTCGATTTTTTCAATACTTTACGTAAAAATTTCAATAATTTCAACAAAATTTCAAACGTTGTGAACATTAAACATCCTAAAAAAAATTAATTGTCGTATGTGATGCAAAGTTTTTTTAAATGTTGAATAATTTTCTGTGAAACCAAGACAAAATTGGAAAATATCATCGTAGAGACATTTTCTGCCAATCTCGAAGGAACCCCTTTCTATCAAAATAATAAAAACTGAATAAAATATTGAATAATTAGCCACCGGTATTTAAATATCTTGCGGTGAAAATTGACGCAAGAGAATTGAAGAAATAAGGATCAAAGTTTGTTTTTCTATGGTAGCGAAAACAAACAGCTTTGCGAGAGGGAAGAAAAATTAATTTGCTTTTTGACAGTTTTACAAGAATAAGTACCTAACTTTGGAAAATCGCCACTGGTTAAAGAATTAAGTTGGTTACTGAAAGTTGCCTTTTTATTGAAATTTTGTCGTCAGACGCGATAGGGATCGGTATAAAAAATTGAGCAAGTTTTTTAACCGCTTCTTGTTTACATTGCTCGAATAATATTTCCCATTATTATTAACCTTTGCCAATTGGCTTTACTTTTCGAACAGTGTAAATAAAAATAACAAGGGAAAAATGATTACAGATCTTTTAGTAGATATTTACTGTTGGTTTAAGATGATCTTGTATAAGAGGTTAATGCGACTTCAAACAAATATCCACGAAACGTTCTTCGAAGCCACACAATTCAAATATTTGTGCAGTGTTAATTTTATTCACAAATGTCGGTAGATAACCTACCCTTTACCTACGAATATTTCGATTTAGTTAGCACAGATAACGAAGAAAAAATTTCGAGTGTAATCATCGTTTTTAAAAAGAAAGAGAAGCTTTTTTTTTATTATAAAAATTTCAATATTATGCGACGCTGTTCTCGCATCCATTCCTCGAACCACGCGGAATAAAACGTCGTTTTTTTTTAGTCGTAAATACTTGCTCATAATACGAGTATAGTTGTACGAAACAAATATTTATCAAATTACAGCATCGTTTTGACGAATTAAAAATAATTACGGTATTTTATCATCATTTGACTGGCCTAATTTTATACCATTTGTATTATTTTTATATGGTGGTAAATCATTTCGCGTATTATAATTCACAAAACGTTTCACCCTGTAAATCTTACGAGTCTACGAGAATACTTAATTTTTACGCTTAATCGTATCTTTCGTAGCGAATTAATTTTAAAGAAATTTATGTACTCATTTAGCAGACAAATTGCTTCAAAAACACGAATAAACTCCCCCTTCTGCCGAGGCAGATTTCATGTTTATTCTTCAACCCATCCGAAGAATATCTAGTTGCAAATGCCTTTGAAATTCTTAATAAATACCCTCATATATTTCATTCGCAATATTTTTCAGATTTTCACCTCGTTTAATCCTACTTAATTGATTCGTCTACGTAGTTTTTTCATTTTATTCAAATTTTTTCGTAGACTCGCGAGTGTTTTAAATCTTTTACATTTTAATTCAAATTAGTATAATAAATATTTATACAAGACGTGTTATTATAATGAATTAATGAAAAATTAAATGCAGATAATTTCCTCGTCTACTCGGCTCTACCTTTCTGTCTTCAACTCTAAACATCGAGATAGGTACTGGTGAACCCCTTTTGTTCTGTGTTAATTACTTTTCCTGTAGAGGGAATAACTAGGGGATCAGTTTTTCCATTCTTAGTCACACCGCAAATTTTAAGTGGCACCAAAGAAGAATCAGTTAGAGCTAGAGCTTTCGACTACTTCATATTCGATTTCTCGAAGATTTTTGAGTGAAAATGGGTATTTTTTATAAATTGGCTCTAGTAAAAACGAGCAAAATTTTATTGCAAATTGGTCCTGAAAAAAAAAACGTATGGAGTAATCAAAAAATGTCAAATGGGTTCCTAGGTGTTTTTAACTCCTCTAATTCCATTTTTGAAGTAATTTTGACACCGAATCCAAAAGGTGTCTCAATGGGACGCGATTGATATTTTTGTACCAAAATTGAAAATTTTTGACGATATTGAGTGAGGTATCAAGTGTAGATTTGTTTTTTGATCTTATGAGTCCGTTTCTTATGTCATTTCATCGAAAAACCCAATGAAGATCTAAACCAAAAATTCATTTGAGATTTTAAAAATTTTCCAAGTCCAAAAAAGTCTGACAAAATGTTTGAAAATCAGCGTGATATCTGAAATTTTCCAAATCTAAGAAATCTGCCTGACAAAATATCGGTAAGTTACGCTGATTTCTAAAATTTCCCAAGTTTAAAAAGTCTAAATTGTTTGTTTGACATAATGTCTAAAAGTCAGCATTATCTCTGAAAATCTTTAAAGTCCAAAAAAGGCTGACAAAATGCCTAAAAGTCAACGTTGGAGAATTTTGTGACGAAATTGCGTCAGGTTTTTCGCGGAATTACCCAAAGAAAAAACATATTCTATGCTAAAATTTCCAAGCCCAAATTCAAAAAGTTGTTTGAAATCTCAAAAACTTTTGTCTGACAAAATGTTTCAAAGTCAGCGTAGTTTTTGAATTTTTTCCGATTTCAAAAGGTCCAATTTCTGACAAAATATCTAAAAGTCAGCAGAATTTCTGAATTTTTTTCCGAGTCCAAAAAGTTTAATGTATGGCAAAATAGGTATCCAAAAGTCAGCATAATTTCTGAAAGGCTGTTCAACAAAATGTCTAAAAGTCAGTGTGATTTCTGAATTTTCCCAAGTCCAAAAAGTCGTTTGAAATCTCAAAAATTTTTCAAGTTTAAAAAGTCTAATGTTTGATCAAAATATCTACAAATCAGCATGATTTCTGATTTTTTCAAAGTGCAAAAAGTCGTTTAAAATCTAAAAATTTTTCCAAGTCCGAAAAAGTCAGACAAAATGTCTAAAAGTGATCGTCAGAGAATTTCGTCTCGTTTTTCACAGAATTACTCGTAGTAAAAGCATTTCCATATGCTTAAACAAATCTAAAAACTGAGAGAATAATTTTTTTTTTTTTTTGCCCGCCCGAAGTATTTTTGTTGCGCTGAACACAGATGAGAATTGTTGCCATGCACCAAGCAAGATTACACCCCCTTCCTCCGCTGATAAATCTGCTATTAATAATTTATTAAAATAATTTGAAAAATCTTCGTCCAAACAAGGGTGTACTTTATTAGCTTCCGAAAATATTAATATAAAAATACGTAAAAAATACTTGGTGGAGAATGTCAGTTCAATTTGCGATCTCGCATTTTCGATAAACAATATCACATCGTCCTTTATCCAAAAATATTTAAAAGTATAAAAATATTTGTGTAATTGTGTTTTCAAATAGAAATTTCCTTAATATCAAGTAAATTAAATTTCAAATTATTTTGCTTCCACTTTCGTTAAAATAAAATTTATTCGATATTCTAAGCTCAAAAAAACTGCGAATAATTCATCTTCCCTTATGTTTCAAAATATCCAGTAAATTATTATTTCGAAAAAAATATCCTAAAAAAGTACATACCGAAATACCTTCCGTTAATTACTTCTATTCGAATACAACGTAAAATTTTTTCCCCATAACTTCGTAATCAATTTTTATACAATAAACTTTCATTACGGTGTAAAAACCACATCACCGAACGGTACGTACCCAAATACGTATTTCGGAGTCGGAAAATATTTAATACAAAACAACGCTTTATTTGGTTGAACCTTTTGAAACGTTGCGTGAAAAATGGAAACAAACTTTGGCCCAAAGCTATGACGATATTTTCAAAAATGGCATTAATAAAATTGACCTTTTTTCCACGTAATATTTGTTCTTCCGCTCGAGCAAATTTTATACGCGAGGTTTAACGAATTACCTGGCATTACTACAAAATTTCAGCCACAATAAATATTTACACGAAAGCTGACATAGACTAAGCAGTTTATTTTTCTCGGTATATCATGTTTTAATATGGTTTTACGATTAAACATTTTCACAATTTTTGCGGTAAAGTGTTTTTTCCCTCTCTTTTTCTATCTGTAACATCGTGTTGATTTTCAATTTTTTTCTTCGCCAGATGCGAAGAGAGGGAAAAAAATCCGCGTAATCTGTACCATCGAGTGAGTACCGAAAAAAAAAGAGAAAGAAAAGAAACCATAAACAAACTCGAACACATTTTTTTTTTGCTCGATGTCGGTGTGAGATTTAAGACGTTGGATGGTGATACTATCCTAGAAAAATTGTTCCTACGGGTACTACACTTTCGTAAAACTTTCCTGTTTTCAACGTGAATGGGGTTCTAATGTTCTTTTTCTTTAAAAATATAAGGTTTCCGCATGAGTCGCCTTTAAAAGCGATTTCGGCTATGTCAAATAGAGGAGACTTCGTGAAACCACCAATACGTGTAATCTCCCCGCCATGAGCCACCCATTAACAAGCCGGTTAATGTCCCTCCATAAAAATTCGTCTTGGAAAATTGTAAAAAGCTTTACGCTCCAGTAAGCTCAACTCGTCAAAAGAAGTATTCCAAGGCGGAAAAAAAAGAGAGAAATACTAAAAAGTAACTTTTAACAATTATAACATGAATCCTAATGACATCCAATTAGAGTCTGAATCATTCCTCGGTTAATTTCAGTTAACCAGAATAAACGTTTATATTATTTCAGTATCTAATAACATGCAGAATTACCAGAGTGACAAATCTATTTATATGTCAGCTTTTCTTATCATACGTGAAATGTGTACGATTTACCTAAATGAATACATTACGTTTAGCTATAACTACGTTCGGTAAACTTATTAGGTACCTAGGCGAGGACGATTACACACGAGAGGAAATATCCTCGTCTTTTGTGTATCATAAAGCGGAAACACATTATTTAACCAAGGCTTTTCTAAAAACCACTTACACAATTTTCGCACCCCTCAAGGTTTAATCATCGGAGTTGTAACCTTGTACAAGTTGAATTTTCATGTCTTGTAAGTAAATAACAACGTGTATCCTGAAGATATCCCAAGTGCGACGAAGAGGTCATCGTTACAATTGTACGAAACGTGTACCCAGCGTCTAGCGAGTGCGAGAATCTCACGTTCTATAATCTTATTAAGAATTTTCCACTCGAAATACACCTACCTATCCGAATACACGAGTACATACCTTCCTAAACCTAAGAGGGAGAAGAAGGCAAGAGACAGAAAGGGGAGAAAAAAACCATACCTCATGCTATCGGAAACACTGCGTAGTAAGTTGATCACAAGAGCGCTATTTCCTTTCTGCGGAAATTAAAGAGACGCTGGTAGTCTATTCAGCTCCCGCTTTTCGCGATAATTAAAATAGTTATCGTAAATTGTGGTTAAATGGCGAGGTGAACGAAAATGTTAGTCGATAAACAGTAACGCAACAATTACATGGTTCAATAAAGACAATGTTCTACACGTATGATGTGGCAAATTGCACCGAGATTATTGTGCACAGCCAAACCGATACCAAGAATGAATATCGTTCGGTTCGTAATTCCGATGGCAAACAAAAATTACGAGGAACATAGATAGCTGCACAAATACTGTATAGTATATCTTCACAATCGAGATGATCGTTGTTCTACAGTCTACACACAGCAGGGTTGTAAAGAAAAAAAACACAAAAAATGTTTAAAACATTCAATTTCCAACACGTATATGATTTAAACGAAAATTATGTTAAAAACGTGTTTTCCCCCCCCCCCCCCCCCCC